>CM031237.1:353762738-353990769 GCA_018340775.1 Taxus wallichiana var. yunnanensis
TTGTGTGTTGTAAAATAATGCAAGTGTGTGCAATGCTTGGACTTTCAGAGTTTTCATTGAGGGGGAGTTTGTATGCAATGTCACCTCCTAATGGTCAGCCGATTGATTGACTCCTCCTCTATACTTCTACTCTGGTTTAAAAGCATTGTAAAAGATCTTGTATGATCTAAAGTAAACTGATAGATTTTACATGTAAAATGATAGAGTTTATGGGAAAAATATAGTCCAATGTGCATATGTTTGTAAAGGAGAACCTTGTGTTATAAAAGGATCCTAAAGATGCGGTATAAGAATATTTCCATGAGAAACGGTGAGATGTAGTCTCACAAATCATGCTTAGCCTAAATCATATGTCTAATTTATGGATTCCAAATCCTTTTGTACCAAAAGGTAAGTTGAGCATAATGAAGGTGTTATAATTCTTGCAAAAATACATGTGTTAGCCTAAACCTTTAGGGTTTATGGATTTGTAAATCTTGTTGTACAAATAGGTAATGTTGGCATTTGGATCCCACTTAATATTAAGGGAAGTGTTAGAACTATAATATTAAGTGCATCATAATATATAGTTTATATTTAAATAATATAGAATAAACTATATTCATATTATTTAAATATAAACTTTATATTAGGGGTTGGTTAATTTATTTAATCAAATAATTAAATCGAGGAGGTGTTCCTCGTCACTTAATATGGTTATAACTTTGGGCTATTTAAATATGGCTATAGGTCATATTTGATATAATCACATGAATCAATTAGATTCTGAGTAAAAACATGGAGTAGAAGTGAGGAGGAGTTCTTTGGGTGGTGTTGTCAAAGTTTCTCTATAGTGGATTATTCTTCCGTGGTTTTTACCCATTTAGGGTTTTCCACGTTAAATTATGTGTCATTGTGTTATGATGTTCTTTATTTTATTTCATGTTTATAAAGTTGGTTATAATGTATGTATAAAACATTGGTTTTTATATTAATTTAATATCTCGGCCCTGACAATACAAAACAATTTAATTGTCTCGAGGATCTTAGACCCCTTACCACAAATAATAACTTGCCAAGCTTTGAATGGTCCAAGACCGTAAACAATTAACATTGAACCTACAATTTCATATGGTCCGAGATGCTTTACAAACAACATTTAAATTACCAAATATTTCCTTACGAAAATTTAACTCAGCATACGGTCTAAGACCAACATATTAAACAATGAATAACACCTTACCACATGCCAAGCACAATGGTGAGTATCATGGTTTCCAACATCCAAACATTTAAATGTAATCATGGTAATTGATCATTAATGAATCAATAAACCTTATCGAAAAAACAATCGACTTACTAACATTGCCTTGCAATGATTAACTCGGTGTTATGGTCAATGACCAATATTGCAATGATAAAATGGTTAATCAAAGCATTAAGACAATAGTTATTTCCAAGCACCTCAATATTACAGAGTACAAACAAGGTAAGATGATGTACGACCATCAAAGCCGATAGAAATACAGGGTATGACACATAAAGTAAAGTATAAGAGATGCAAAACATTGAAGGAATGCACATGTTCATTCTATAGAGGAAGGATCTCTCATTCTTGTTGTAATTTGGAGCTTTAAGTTGTCACTTAAATGTCAAAATATCAAGGGTGGTCAGTCCTCAATTGTGTTGAAGGAGAAATTAGAGTGTTAACCCAACACCAACAGAGAGAGAGAGAGAGGAATCGAAGTACCACATTAATAGAGAATACCATGTATTAGAATGTTTAGGAACCCGAATATTGTCCCCTTTAAAATTGAAAAATGAGAGAAATGATTGCCAACAAACAACTTATCCACTTTGATGCATTCCACAACCCCATGGACTAAACCATTGTAGATGGATCTAGGTCCAATTTTATAAATAATTCACTTAGCCAAAAAGGAATGGATATACCATGCCCCCACTATGTGTTGTATGACTAAGATTGGGTGTTGTAAATTCTAGAAAAATACAAGGTGAAGAAGGGCATGTGCCCCAATCCCTATTCTTGCAATTATGTCTATGTATTGTAAAGGAGAAGGAATGAATAACTCATGCCATGTATAATGTTTTATATTGTCTAATATGTGTCTATAATCACACCAAAAGTTTGAAAATAGTTGTAGTTATATGAGATTGTTAAAATTTTCTAAGAATTTTCCCCCTTTCCAAGAACGTCCAATAGGGTCAAGACCATACTACAGTCTTGATTAAAGTGTACAGTTTTGACCTTTGTTTATTTCTACTACTTTTTAGTATTTGTGTCAATTTATGAGGATTTTTTCCCTATAATATCTTGTTATTGTGTCTTATAGTATGCTTATACTTGTTGTATATGTATAATATATCCCGATGAATGCCCCTTTTTTGAGGTATGTACGATAAAGCATTTGATCGTGAATCTCAAAAGAAAATATGTGTACCCATGTTGGAAAAGTTTGATAATATACATTATATTTCATAAAAAGGATGGAATGGTGACCACCATTGAGAATTTTTTCCTATGAAATGGGTTACACATGGTGGAGACCATGGTGCAAAAAGAAAGCAATATGAAGTAGAAACAACATTATAGAGATAGACAATCAAGCTAACATGAGCAATAACATAGAAAATATTTCCTTGAAGGCATAGAGCCACAAAAATGGGATACCCAAGGTGTCATAAGACAATTACAATAAAAGGAACTTTAGGTCATATATAAGAATCAAGTGTGTATATGCAAGATAGTCATAGAGCCACAAATATGGGGCACCCATAGAGTCACAAGAAAAGTAATGCATTGAGGTGCCATATAAGAAAACATCAAGTAGTCAAACAATTAATTAGTCAAGCAATCACGTATTCAAGAAAAAAATAACCCACATAAGAAAGTAATGAAAAAAATGTAACTAGTGTTTCAAACAATGATAGTAGAAACATAGAGAATAGGATAGATTAGCATTACACAAGACACATGTGTTAGTCTTCTTAGCTCAAAATATAGCATATGTATAATATATGTAATCAAAATTAATGAGGAAGTGTAAAGTAACGAAATGAAATAATAGCACTTATATAGTGTAGAAGATGCCCCCAGAGATTAGTGTCAGTGGGAAAGGACTAAGGCGACACCTACCATAATGTATCAACATGTGTGTGTCCATGATCAATATCAATATACCTCATGAACACGTGTGTAAAACTGTATATAAAAGTATGTTATCTATCAAACCAATATGAAAAGAAACATATGTAAAGTGATAATCTAGCCAATAAAACCATGAAGAGATTTGATTTTGTATGTTTTTGTAAATATTTTAATGTTTTCTCATTATGTGATTATTTGAATGTTTTTTCATTTGCAAATAACTATGTATATGAAGGGGATAGCACATGATCTACCGAATAAGGGCCTCATCAGGAGGTGAGATAAACACATAAGGTGAAGGAAGTGTAGACATCAAATATGTCATAATAGAATAAGGATAAGCTAGCATAAATTGTAGAGGAGTCATAGTATATGCAATAGAAAATAGAATAGGGATAGACCCATTAGTAGTATGAGTAGAAGACTCTATATTGAGATTTGTGCTTATAACATTGTATTGCGTGAGATTGAATTTGATTAAAATTGATTTTGATTTATTGCATAACTATGATTTACTTATGTTCTTAATTAATAATTCATGAATTAACAACATATCGAGTGTGGAGATGAGAAAGTCAAGAAAGAGCTAAAGAGATGTATTGATTGGACATAGAATGAGATCATTTGTCTTGGAAAGGGAGCATAGCCAAACTTTTAATTATCGAAGGATAAGTTCTTGAATTTGAGTATCACGGTAATAGTAGCAAGAGGGGCCTCAAGATAGAGAGTAGATATGTAATTAAATGAAGGCTTGGGCCTCATATGTGTCACATGTGTAGTAGGATAAGGACAGACCTCAATAAGTTGGGGATGTGTAACTTGGTTAAGATCCATAGTTAGTGCAATAGGATACCTACAATGGATTGACCCACTAGAGGTAGGATGTGGAATAGGAGGGCTTGGTGAAATTCTACAACAAATAGACCCACTAGAGCTAGTGTGTGTAATAGGAGACCTCAAGAGGAGGCCTACAAAGTCCTTGTCTAGTCAAAGATATAACTTGTGTCCCACATTTTTGTTGTTTTTGTACCTTCAGCAAAATATGTTTGACAACCAAAACATGACCAAACACATATATAATGACCAAACATGTATTTTTAATAGCTTATAAATATGAAGGTGCAGGGCATCCATAATTTACCTTATTTTTAAAGTTTTTATAGTATATTTATATATTTATTTACTAGTCATATTTTAAAATATTTTTGGCCACCAAATGGGACACTAGATGTAACAATTTTAGTCATAGAAAATCTCACTTTCTAACTAAGGATATTAGAATTAGGGCCTCATATGGGATACCCTTAATCATAACAACTTGTTGATTGTATATATACTTGGCACATTAGTGCATAATAGAGGATATAACCTTAAAAGCATGCAACCAAGGGCAACCTAGATGTATATTACATGAGCCAAATGATATGGTACCACCAAAAGGAATAGCCATAATAGTAAAGCCAGCCATAAGAGGGATAACAACTACCCAAGAGAGGTCTTAGTATCAAAAGTCACATTTTAGTATAGCCAAGAGAAGAAAGTAACTTGAATTTGTAAATATTATATCTACCACCTTTGTCAATCAAAACAATATGGATAAGGTATTTTCTAACAAAAGCGTGAATGTACGGTGTATCATAAACAAGATCATGGGCCATATCAGTATCATCAAATGTAATAATGGGCCTAGGAGGCGGCATAGTAGTAATAGTATTGATCAAAGATTCCAATGGATGATCATAAGGAGGAGGCATATCTTAATAAACATGGTGCACTTCCAAATTAGATTTAGCATTAATGTGATCAAGAATAAGGTCATTGAGATCTTAAGCGTGGAATTTTCATTCATATTTTTAGAGTACTTGGTAGGAGTGTCCCATTGAATAGCATTTTACATCAATAAGATCGTATATAGCATTACAAAGTTTGACATGTTGATTAGTAGAATGAAGAACACATCTATGATAATCACAAGGCATTAGCATCAAAATTTGTACTATGAGGCCTTCTGTATCAACCTCTAAAACCAGAGGGAGAGATATAAGGTGAGCAAGGAAACCGTGTGAATTTCTACTAAGGATATTATAACTACAACTTTGTACATGTTGTAATACAACATTAATAGTATCTTTATCATTAGTTTGGTTATCATTAGAATATCTTTTGAAATTGGGTTTTCCCTAGAACTTAGGATAAAAATGTGTTGGGACCATTAATAACATAATTGAGCTTGATCATGGTAAGGATCTTAGCCTCTTGCTCTTTCAATGTGTGACATAAGTGATCAAATGAGAAAAACTTTTCAAAGATAACTTATTCTTGCAACGGGACAAGAAGACATCAAGTGAATAGATATTGAAGCTCATTTTCGGCTAGGATATTATTCATTTTATTACACATAGTCTTGTAGCGAAGAGCATGGTTGTTGATGGCATCATTGGATTCTTATCCCATTTTATACATTTGATTATAGGATACTGTGTTCCCAATAGTAATGGATAATTGTGCAAAAATTTGATTATCCAAAGGGGTAAAATCTTGAATTGACAAGTAACCCACTCATTCTAGTACAGTTGCACCAACCTAGGAAATCAGTCATCTAATCACATGCTCTACATGACTCACCATAACTCCATGGCATCCTCAACCCACCCTAGAAAGTCTCTACATGGTCTTCAAAACCCCTCATGATGTTAATCTACCAAACATGTCTCTATAGGCCATCGTCTCTAATATGTGCCTCATCGGCAATACCCATCGCTTCATAAATATCTCAAGAGGGGCCCAATAGGCATGTGGTCCTCCAATCAATTTTGTAATATCTATATGCTCATATGTGTATACATGTAATAAATTTACTTCTACACCACATGCATGATTCTTTAGTACAACCCAATATTATTCTTTGTAGAAATGGATCAACACACGATGACCCCAAGCATATCTCACTTCATCCTCATCTATCGACTCACACATCTCCTACAACTTATATGAAACGGATACACCTCTTTCATATACTACCATAAAGGATGTTAATAGAACACTGATAAATTTCCACACACGTAGAACATTTGTTGTCACAATCAAACTAAATTGAATTTTCAACTCCATAACACACCTTGCCCTAACCAAAATTTGCACATGCCCTCCTCATCTAAAATTGCACATCCACAAGGATCATTCATACCCTCTCACCCATAGTTGGCAGATTTAAGATATTGTATACATTCTCTAAATTCATCGGCATCTCCCTTGTCAGTGTTTACACCCTTAATAGATTATGTGAAATATAAGAATTAGTGAATTAGGTACACTAAAGGATGTAAGGGGAGCTATAGGAGGTTATTCTCATTAAATTCCAATATTATTTATGTAATATCATAACAACTCATTAATACTTACAACTAAGATATGAAACAAGATATGAACTTGAAAACACAAGAGGATAAGTGCACTTAGTTGTTTACATATGGATTTGGGAAGTTTTGGGAGTGTGCACACTGAAACAAGGAGATCTGAACCTTGTAATGTTTTTTCTAGGGACTATGGCTAAAAAATAACCTGGGGCAAGATTGTACACTTTTCCCATGACCTTTTGTATGGTCTTGACCCTTTCTACGATCTTGTACATACTTGGTTTCTAGCTCTATGAATTTCTAGGATTGTCGCCTACCAAGAAATGGCTATCCCTATCAAACCCTAGTCGATTATGTTGTGAATCTCTATAAACATTCTAAACAAGATCTCAAACCCTAATCATGGATGGGAAACCTTGCAAAATAAGCATTAGTAGGGATGTGAGCACCCCGTGCACTGCGAACATTGGCATTACTCTAAAGCAGCCTCAAACCACACGCTATTATCCACCTAGCATGTGATATTTGAATGAATGCAACTATATTTGGCAATCTCTTTGACAATACTTGAGTTGAGTTTGGCTCTTGCTAAAATACTTGGAGAAGGGATATTTGAAGTGTTTCTGGATGAGAGATACTAATTCATTCACCTAGTAAGAAGTTTTAAACCTATAGATATTGTTTTCCTAATGATTATAGATGTTCCTTTGTGAGATTTAGGGAGTCTTGGGTGCCTTTTACAAGTGTTGGAAGTGAGTGTCTCAATGTAGTACCATAGGATTTCCAAGTTAACAAATGAGGTAGTGTTAGCTTGCTTATATAGGGTTCTAAAGATGAATTGTCGAAGAAAGGCAGAGTCAAAAGGAGTAAAAGACCCATCAGAGAATTTGGAATTGAAAGTAGAGATTGAAGATATCGTGTAAAACCGTATAGATAGGTCAAGACCGGATATAAATTCTGACCAATCTATATGGCCTTAACCAAGGATGAAAAACATATTAAATGAAGTTTTCATCTGTCAGAGTTGACTTAGTATATGGATTTTGTGTATTTTACTCTTAGAATGTGTTGGCATATCAGTGTGTAAGGATAAACAAGCTAGACAAAAGACCTCATAATGTACTAAGAGGGAATAGAAAGGTTTTGTTTATCTTAGCAAGAGTGCATTGTCAAAACTAGTAATGTCAAAGAGTAAATTACCAAATTTGAGTGTCTATAGTCGGGAGCCAAAAAGTTCAAATTTTGGTATTTCGTTGATCACACATTATAGTAATCAAACACATGATGGGGGAACTTCCAATTTGGATACATGACGTAGCCCTACTCTATCCAATATGTCCCACAATTTAATCTATAGACTCAATGAAAGAAAGGTTTTCATGTGTCGACCCCTACGAAAATCTCTTACATGCATATTTCTCTAAAATCACAAAAATAAGCAAACAAGATGAGTATTAGAACGCTACCAATTAATTTATACTCAACATCTACAAAACATCCTTATATTTAACTATTTAATCGAATGGAAAACTCATACTATAAGTTTACAAACCAAACCGTCTTTGGGACAAAACCATACAAAAATCAATACCGTATAGAATGGAATGAAACTATATAGTTTTGTCCTCCTATATGAAAATTGATACCACAACATTACTGGCCCTACCCTACTCAAAATTTGACAAAAATTATGATTTTGTAAAAATTTAAAATTCTACTACTATTTTCAATTAAAATCACAGTTTTCCATACTTACCACTCTAGGTTCCTATGTCTAGATGGCCTTAGCTACACAGTCGAATTGCAATTTCAAAGCATTTATAGCACTTGGCATTTTATCTAGCTCAAAGCATAATTTTCTATTATTGATGGTTCAAATGAAATTATTTTTTACTTTTCCACTTTATTATTTATAATAAAAGGAAGTTTTGGCTTATTACTATTTTATCTAATCAAGTTGCACTACTCAATCAATGCCACAAACTTGTCAAGGCAATATCTCATATTGTCTCATTGGTTCCTCATACTATCTACGATGCCAGGAACCTAGTTTCACTAACTTTTGCATTGTTGTTTTTTTATTGAAATCTGGCAAGTCTGCGGACCGCCTTCCCCCACGGTGAAGTGGGTAGATTTCTTAGGCTAAGTGGCCAAGGACTGAGGGGTATCCATTCCATCAAATTCACTCGGGGCACGATCATGGCCTCATCCCTTATTACGGTGCATCTCCTGACTTCGCTTGCAGTGAGAATTGAACCCTGGTGGGCTCTTTAAGAGCCAAGCATCTTCACCATTGAGTCAATAGTCATTCGATATTTATGGTTGTGGGCCATATCTTCCATCTACTATTGAATTCTCTCTATATTATAGATCAATGTTATTACTATCACTTTAATCCGAGAACTATTTCAATCAACACTTTCTTGATCTACACAATGATACACGACATACATATTTTCCATTGCTTGATATCTCAATCACTATTATCTATCACTTTTGGCTCAAACGATTCGACTTTATTATCTCTTTCATAAAGGTGAAAGGGGAGCAAACACATGGGTTGGTAACTCAATAGTCAAATATGGCTACAAAGTTGCGTAGAATACAAAGTTACTAAAATACAAATACAAGTACACGTGTTTATCATAAATGTAATAGAAAAAATATCAAATTTATAACTACTAATGGTACAAAAGTTAATTCACACCCATACAATGCACAATGGGGGCATGTGATGTCATTCTCTTTCAACATTGTAGGGATTTTCAAATTTAGGACCTAGAACTATCTCAACAGTATGGTCACATAAATTGGGAAGCATTATTTTGGGGTGGCTAGAAAGCCTTGTGATACTTTTCCTTTGGTATTGAGATACCCTATTCCCACCTATCTCTAAATTACCTATTAGGAATTGATCACCCCCAATTCTCTGAAAATTCAAGTACAATTTTTATATCTCCAAGCAATTTTTATGTTAATAACACTTCATGACACATATGACATGTTTTGCCTATCTCCGGTGGGTCAACCGATGAGTCACGTTCTACATCACAAGTTTTCTCTTATGACAAAGCCTACGGCTTTAGCTACTCAACACTATCGGATATGCTCTCTTTTCTCCTTTAAACTATTAAAACTTGTTCACTATATTAGGGGGCAAAAATGCGTGTAGACACCAAAATTGGAACATAATCATTACTACATTATGTTTTAGACAAAGTGTGTGTGCTGTGTGTGTGTGTGTGTGTGTGTGTCTTGAACAATGAAACTAGAACTTAGTGATGCAAGTCCTTGTTATGTTGCTTTTGTATCGCTTGATTGATGTCAATATATTGACTTCTTGGACTCTTTCATCTTCTTTTGTGTCGTGTCACAAAGATCTCTGGATGTTGCATTTGAATGTTTGAGTTTTGTTGACTTTGGTATGGGACTATATAGCTTGGTTCATATTGTTGTACGGTTTTGTCCCAAGCCATATTCTCGTCCCCTTCTGCTTTTGGGTCTTTTTTACCCATTGGGATTTTGTGTTACTCTTTTTAGCTTCACACTTTTTGTTTTGGGTTGGCATTGTGTGCCACTAGATTTTAATTTCAAAGTAAAGGACTTCTATATATACAAGTTGTATGTAAGCATTTATCATCTAATAATCACCTATATATCTATCCATGAACTAGTTAAAAAGCAAGGAATATCATATCATATCTCAAGAGCACATCACAAGCGGCAATTTTGTGAGTAGGAGAAAATCAGATGTAAGTAATCGGTTTCACTAGAGTTGCGGGAACAAGCACGCATCAAAGAAAAACATCTACAATGATTGGAGAGGAAATTGCAAAGGCCAAGCTTAAACAAGGCCTTCCTATAGAATTAACATGGAACAAGCACTTTGACATAGTACCATGTGGCATGTCAAAACAATCTTAAATAGACCCTTCTTGGAGAACTATAATGGAACAAGCTCTTTGATAGTCCTTTGCAGTGTGTCGAGACAAGCTTCATCTATAACAAGGAAGAGATAACAATAATAGAGTGGAATAACTTTGATAGTGATGATGAATTCATGTTTCTATATGGCCAAAGAACTACTATCAAGGATGATCAATCGATGTTGTGGGATGTTCAGGAGGATGAGCAAGTCAAGTTCACCGAATGCAATGACCCCAATTTTGTTGTCTGTTTAGAGCTTGTCGATGCTCTCAAAGAATGCAACACAGAGGTGCCATCAAAACCTAAGACCGAATTCATAGAAGAAGAATGTGACATTTTCATGTGCCTTCTCTATGGGGCCAAGCATGGGGATGACCTTTTCAAAGGATGTGGTAACTTTACTTTGAGAGACGAATGTCCAATCAGACATCAAGCCTTCTCAAATCTTGACTCGGCATTGCCACCAGACATGCTCATTGCAAAGCATGAGGGAGAACTTCAGTGTACTGAAATTCAATTGGTACGCCCTCAGAAGCAAAGTAAAAATATAGAGGGGTGTATTTTGCAAATAAAGCTACTATTTTGAAGGAGCATGAGCATCGAGCCCTCTTCATGTTCCTATCACTTGTTGTAGCTACCACAAAGCTCATTGCATGGCTACGCATCATTAGAAAAGGCAACTACTACTCTCAACCTATCTATGGCTTTAGAAAAGGCAACTACTACTCTCGACCTATATGTGGTAACTTTATTTTGAGAGGCGGATGTCCAATCAGACAACACGCCTTCTCAAAGCTTGACTCAATGTTGCCACTAGACATGTTCATTGCAAAGCATGAGGGAGAACTTCAGTGTACTGAAATTCAACTAGTACACCCTCAGAAGCAAAGCAAAAATATAGAGGGGTGTATTTTGCAAATAAAGCTACTATTTTGAAGGAGCATGTACATCGAGCCCTCTTCATGTTCCTATCACTTGCCGCAGCTAGCACAAAGCTCATTGCATGGCCATGCATCATTAGAAAAGGCAACTACTACTCTCAACCTATCTATGGCTTTATATAAACTTGCTCTATACAAGGCTAGAGTAGGTTTTCTTTTTGTAGAAAAACTACTTTGCACACCCTGCATTTTCCACTTGAAATTTGTATGTATTTCTTGTTTTGTACATAAGTTTTGGAGCCTTTTTGAAGACGCGGATTAAGAAAGGTATCGAAGCAAAGTGTTTCCATCAGACTCCATGCCCAATGGATGCTTGAATGCTATTGGTTCTCTACACTTAGTAGGCAAGTGTCCTCGTGAGTCGCCAAAAATGTTAACCAAAATGAGCCCCCTGCCCATTTTGTTATTGTGCTCTAAAGGATCCAAGACCCCAAACACTTGTCTCATTATGCAGAGTTGATCACACTTTCTTTAGGCCACAATCTGCGAACTACTATGCAGTGGCAATTCCTTTAATCTGTAGGCCACGAACTACTATGTTTTGTCGTGCTACACTTCCACATCTTGCCAAGGCCTCTCTTCATGGTGTGGCTTACTATTTTAAGTTGTGAACTATTGCATCGGTCATGATGCCTTAGCCAAGCCACAAAGCACCAAACCATGTTGCATTCCATATATTTTGCACCTTGCTACCCACACGCCACAAAATTTCCCCAACTCGCTCAGCAACGTTAAGTTTGAGCCGCATAAGTTGCTAAACTTTGCTTCCTAACTTAGAAAGTTAAGCCTTCACTCCCTTTCACTTTTTCCTCCCTTCCACTTCATTAACTCCCTTCTCACCTTTCTATCTTCCATTTCTTCCCACCACATTGTGTTATCAACTTGCGGAATGTCCCCTTGTGATAACCATGTTGTGGTACACTAGTTTTGTCGCAAATGCCTTCGGAAGCCGCTAACAACTTTCGAAGGCCACAAATGAACCACTATATGGCTCCCATGATGCTCTTTGTGCCGTGAAACAATATGGTTTTTTGCAATGTTCTTCTCGAGCCATGCAACACTACACATTGTTATGGTACCCCTTCTTCAACGTCCCAATAATTTGGTGACCTAGACCTTGTTGTTTTGGTTGCATTCAAGTGCAACATGGTTTCTTCCACCACCTCTAGCTTGTTTGAGAACCTATAGGGACTTCTCTTCAGCTTGTGGCATCTCCTTCATACTACCATGTTCTCAGACCCGTTTTTCCTTTCCTCCCATGTCATGGATCACTATCAATGGTCACCGTCAACTCACATTGATGTCCTCAACCACTCTTTGCATCATCATAAGCCATTATAACCATGCTCTCACCATGTCAATTGAGTTAGTTGTGCAACATAATGCAATGCAAGTATGCCGCCAAGATGAACTTACATGCCACAAAATTTTCATGATGATAGCTTCTCCAAATGGTTGTTTGTACCCTTCAGTTGCACTACATAGACTAGAATTCCAAATTTTCTACATCATGGAACAATCTTTCTCTCTTCCTTCATGTCATCTCTTCTTTTAAAATTCTCTTTCCCTCCTTTTTCTTATGTGAAGAAACAAAGTTTGTTATGTTTTATCGGCTGGTCCTTTTGCTCTAGTATTTTGCCCTTTCACTCTTTTGTAGTCTTTTTTTCTTCTCTAATGCCTTAGCCTCTATACTAGCATTTGTAATGTGTCCAGAGCCTCTTTTGTAGTTTAATATAGTTGTGCATATTTTAAGCATTTGTTGAAATGTTGTGGCTTATATCTATCCTACTCCTTTTCTCTTTTGTCTTGCCTCTTATTTAATCTATGATAAATGTGTGTGGATTATACTTGCATTTGTTCAATATATTGTGTCGGTTCCCAAACACAGAGTGGAAAAAGATCCATGTTTCTCTATTGGTGCATAACCTTTCCCTTTATGTTGTTTTCCTTCTTCCTTTTCTCTTGTGATGTTAAAATAAGGAAATTAGTGATAGTGCTAGGAGTGAGACAAATGAGAATCAGCTTTGGAGACTTGCTTCACCACTCAAGTCCCACACTTGTGAGACAATCCCACGTTGTGAAGATATGGAACTCAGCTCACAAACCGGACACTTTCAACCTCCAACAATGCCTAAGGACTTCATTCTTGGCCCCATAAATCCATCATTTGTGCTCATACATACAAGAAGTGATAACTAAGGCCCCCAAACATACAAGAGGAGATAACAATTTAAGGTAGCTCTAGAAGACAATTAATCCTCCTACAACCTTGGGTAGCATGCAATAAAAAAACAAGAATGGCCATTAGGGAGTTGTAGAAGTTGATACCCATAGGAACATCAGGTTTTAAAAAAGCCACTTATGTTGGGTAGGCATTCCTATTACAATATGATATCAAGTCATATCATGCCATGCATCATCATACATCATCTTGTCATATACACCATCCCCACCACCTCAAATTATATGGCCTTTGATCTAAAATTCCTCTAACGCTCATCATCATGCCTATCATGCATACATGGCATCCATGCTTTAACATGCATCATGCTGCCAAAAATCATTTGTACAAGTCCATAAACAAATTATAACTTATAAGCACAATAAAAGGAAAACTAATTACCAGCATATTCAGATTTGGTGAGGATATGGTAGCCATTCAGCCTCCATGCGAGGGATCACACCACCAGAAATCTGTAGTACATGCTTTCAACACACCACTTTTGTGTTTTGTAACAGCATGTATGCATACCAATCGCTGTTTGCCGAAGAAATAAGCACCAAGACATGGCAAATACCCTTCCAAAACCAATGCCAAAGCATCGAATTCGCTTACAAAGTTACAAGTAAATATACTCTAATAAATGTGTAGACACATGCAATTCTATATGTGTCTCCAAGTTGCTGTGACCAGAACGCTGAAAAATCTTAGCTGTATCAGACAAGTAATTCTACTCTTTGGCTGCAGTTAATGTGTTGTCCATGTAAGGAATGTGGAATGAAGCAGAATGATGCCCATGGACTTTATTCCCTTTTGGCCTCATAAATCCATCGTGTGTGCCTATAAGAGCTTCAAGTTATCCTCCCTCAAGGATTACCAACAAGATTCCATTCAAGTCATCTACGCCTCAGAGAAATGGCATTTTATGACCGTTCAGTGATTGTTTGGGTTCACCCATAGGGTTTCTTCATCATCTAATACCCCATTGGATTGATCTAGCCATACTGTTTTGATCCTTTGCTCAGAATCAAGTGTCTTTTGTGGGTTGGAAAACAAACTTCAAATGTTTTGTTTTGATATGGTATCTTCCATATTTCGGATGAACTCAGTCCCTGAGTTGAAGCATTAACGAAGGCCTTCATTTGTGCTCTAGCTGCATGTGACCATATAGGCCTAAAGGATGAAGAGTATTAGTACTTAATTGCATAACAAAATATCTTGAATGTAGCAAGGAAGCCATCCAGCTCTATGCAGAGATGCAATGCAGGTGAAAATCAAACTGCAACACCTGTATTTTTGTCTGGATGCATTCAGCCCTGAAGGCATCATGGATGGATAGCATAACCATCCAAATCCTATTCTATATGTGTAACAGAATATCACATCATTTTCTTTTTGAGTGACAATTCATAGTCTGCAATTAAATCAGTTTTCTGGAATTAACAGGACGACTAATATTTTGTCCGATGTTTTGCACTGCAGGACCTAGCATTTGACATCAATCTTATTCCTGATGACGGGTTCTGCAAAAAGACTCAAAAATTCGGACAAAATATATGCTAGGATGTTGAATCCAAAAAACTCTCAACCTATCACAACATTCATTATGCTTGCACAATTGAACTCATTGACCAAGCTGGGAATTCGACGAGGCAAAGC
The DNA here is from genome assembly GCA_018340775.1 of Taxus wallichiana var. yunnanensis. Taxonomy (NCBI): domain Eukaryota; kingdom Viridiplantae; phylum Streptophyta; class Pinopsida; order Cupressales; family Taxaceae; genus Taxus; species Taxus wallichiana. Next base: position 353,777,991 of record CM031237.1, read on the forward strand.
ACAAAACTGACAATGCCTTGTTTGAACTTGGCACTATTGTTTGGAAAACCTTCCTAGCGTGTATACAATACCTGGAAACACAGCCTGATCAATGTGATAGTTGGAAAAATATGATGATACGGTGTATGTTCTTCAGTAAATCTAGTTTGTGGCTTAGAGATGGAACAATCTAAAATATGTGGCAAAGTTATATAACAGATACTTGATGAAGTCGTAACACATTTAGATCCAGGGTGTATAAATTGAGGGATAAAGAACCATTGACAAATCCAACTTATTATATAGACATGGTGTACAGTGTACAGTGTACAGCAAGCATAAATAAATTTGACCCTGACTCGGTTTAATTTATGATATTCCATTGCTATCAGCTATTTTTGTACCTCAATCCTTTATTGTAATAAATATATAAATAGATAGATAGATAGTTTTTTTAGGTCACCACAAGCGAGACTCCAATTTGGTGTATGAGACCCCCCTTGTGGAATACCACGAGGGGGTTGTTCTTCCATTTACCTTATATATTATGGTCACATTTTACAAGCTTTGAACTTTAGATGATGTGGATACAATCATTTTATTGAAATTATACAAATGCAATCCTTTATTGTTGGCTTACATTGTCATAATATTGACCTGCAAACATGTCCAAGTGAAATTCTATTTCCTGGATATTCAATCTGCATGTGAATTATGGAAATATTGCATAGACATTTTGACAGCATACATGCCCACAAAATGCAATGTGTGTGTATAAGGTGACCTTTGGTACGTCTATGGCAATTGAACTGTGGTAGTTTATATCAGGACATTCCAGACACCTTCCCTCCTTTGATCAACAATGCTAAAGCAAATCAATTTAGGTGCTGCAACTTTACATGAAAAAAACAGTGAAATTGATTAATTGGGTAAGCATTTATCTAAAGTTAGTATGCTTTTGGTGCCTCCCATCTGGATAAGAAACAAATGAGCAGTTATGCTTAGCACACAAAGACATGAACTATTGCTTACAACAAATGTTGAACCTTAAGAATTTTGCTGCTACCAGTGAAGTATGTTTGAAGAAGAGAGGTGCATTTTAGAAAATGTAAGAAGCCCCTCGACCTGACTCGGCACATAGTAGTCTGTTATGACTTATGCATTCAATTGATTTTGTCATTAGCAGCCATGTGGAAAGAGAGCTCTTATAGGACCGCCCATACCATTATGTGCTAGACTTTGCTTTTTTTTTTAAATCAAACCCAACCTTTTCAACTTTGTCATTTGGGCTGCTTCAGTAAACTCTTTATGTCAGCCTGATTGGACATCATCCTATTTAGTGTGAATTTGAGTAATACAGCATTGAGGTTCATGTTTCATGTAAAAGTCTAGAAAACATGAATTTGCAGTTCACTACATCAGACCTGATAAGCCTCTCAAGCAGAGAAATCAGTGCATAAATTTTATGTGCATGCACTGTTTTGGTTATTTTATTTGTAATCCTCTAGCAAAAATCAAATCTCAAATACTGGGTCATAAAGAAAATTAGGATCCAAGTAGCCAGTCAGTAAAATCCACCTAAATGCAACTATGTCATATTCTTCATTTGCATTTCTCATTTCACTCTTCAAGCTCTACCGACAATGTGCTAGATGTAATCAATGGTTTTGCAGGCATGGCCTATTGGTCTGTTTGCGTTAGATGCCACATTTGTTGGTGAAAAATGTTTTTTGAGGTCTCATACAGCTTCCCTGTGTAAATAAAAATTCCTCGCCATTTTATCTTTTCATCTTAACACCTGAGATCAAAAGACTTTCTAAGAGTCCAGAAAGACAATTTGTTCTATGCCCTTACGAGTCTCTGGAACAACTAACATTTCCAAGGGACTAAGCATATTATTGTAATTAAGTGTGGGGATGCTGTAGGGTAAACAACATGGTCTAGCTGGATTTCCCAATAATCAAGTTCTGAGATTATATGACGCATATAATTCGAGAATTATGTTTACTAATCAAAGAGCACATTTCTAGCAATTTTTGGATTTCAAAATTTTGCAGAATTGAAAATTTAAAAACAAAAATGGGTGTCAGATTGCAGAATTTAACAAATTTCAAATATTTTCAGAATTTCGACTTTTATTTTCAATGTGTCAGATTCAAAATCTTCATATCATAAAATTCAAAATATTTGTTTATTGAATTTTCCGAGTTTCTGATTTCTACAAATTTTGAGATTTTAAATTGTTCAGCCATTCGTATTTTCTGCGTGGATAATTTGTGCCATTAATTCCACCACACTCATAATGAATGAATGCTAAGCATGATACTCATTATAACATAAACATAACTTAGGACATATATGTAGCATACCAGAATACCAACATAACAGAACTGTAAATATAAAATAGAAATAATTGATAAACAGTAGAAATGGGGGCACGTGCACACCCAAGGCTGGATTGCACCTGCAAAGCTGAATGAAGTAAAGCAGCTCTCATACAATGGCAGCTATCTTTTTGTATTGATATGTTGTAATTGCTAAAAGATACATTCTTTAGGGCTTTCCTTCTTTTGTATTCAAACCACCAAAAACCCTAATCAACCCGTGACTAACTCATGACCTGACTTTTCACTAATTCTAGTCATCCAAAATATAGCATAATAATAATGATAAAACTAAAAACATAGATATATATGCCATGTTTAAGAACACAATATGTCATCCCTCTCAAGGAGCTTTGACCTCAAAGCTAGTCAAACTCTAAAAGTACAAAAATTTACATTATAAGAATGGAACTCAAGACCTCTACCTACTACAAGAAAGCTTTGACCATCCTACCAAACACCACTACTTGAAATAACACATGAATGAAAATAAGGTCTTTTTTGGCTACTCATAGGCTTCTCTAGCATTTTAGACACAAATTTTCAACACTCGTCCTCCCTTTCATTCAAATTGGCCATTTTCGCTGCCGTCAGGATTCTTTTTATCTTTTTTAAAATCCTCTCCTTTGTAGCTTGCACATGTTATCCACCAAGTCCAAAATTTAAAAAAAAAAAGACTTTTCCATACAACTCACATTTTCCTGCAATGGGTGCTTGGATGCCCCATAATAGCCCAGACTGTAGCTCTCCCAGGCATCTTCCTTCTCTTCTTATTCCATGCTTGTTTCCAATACCAACACCACCTTGTTGCAACATTGGCTTGCAAAAACACACACAACATTATCTATTCACTTATGAATCCATGCAAGAGTTTTCATCACAACCTCACAATACATACATTTTCCCAACTACATCTTTCATGTCTGTACAAATTTTACCCTACCCTAATCTTGCAAGATTTCAAGGGTTTCTTCCCCGTCAATATCAAATTCATCCCTTGCCTTGCATTCAGACACAACCAAAACTTCTACATATTCAAACTCAAATGAAATAGGGGTTTCTCTTACCTTCCCTATTTTTATTTTATGCTGTCACTTTCTGTTGATACTTCTTCGCTTCACAAAAGATCTTTCTCCTTTTCTGCAGATAGATCTTCCTCCCATTCTAAAATGGGTTGTTCCTTTCTTCGTAAGAATATTCATCCCATACCGCTGGCAATTCCTCCTTTTCCTCTGCTGCAGAGACTGATGTCTTCATCCTCTAGTGCCTCATCGTCCATGATTCCCCAAGGGTTCGCGCCCTCCTCTTCAACTGGCTGCTCTGGCTTTCTCCTCAATGAAAAAATCTCCCTTAGAACCTCCTTACAAAATCCATCAAATATCTCCATCTCCTCTCTAGTCACGAACTTTCAGCTGCCTCTTCAATAAAATCCCTCGACATTTTGACAGCATCTGCGACAATCGACTGAAGCTCTAATACAATTCGTAGTGTTCCTGCAAACACTGAAGCTCTGATACAACTCGTAGTGTTCCTGCAAACACAAAAGGCAGGGCTGAACAAAATATAACATTTTAATAATAAAGCTAAAACTAAATACATAAATATATATGCTGTGTTTATGTACACAACAATAAATGCCTCCAATTACTCTGGTATACTATTATAGTATAAGATAGCAGGACCAATTACAAATTTAAATTCACTCGTTGAGGAACATTTGCCATTGTTATTCTGGTGGAATGGATGATATAATATGACAATTCGCTGGTCCCAATCCAATCATCCTAACTTCAGTGCCTACTTGTTATTTTATCTAACTGAAATGTTATATCAAATATTGATAGTTTGCAATCCATCGCTGTAAATACCATACATATTAAACCAAACCCAGATTCGAGCATTTTTAGCCACAACACTCAAATAGCATGCAAAACCCACATAATCATGCCCATGACATGTGGATCTCTACATACAGTCCAATTTGATGTCCAAATAAACCTACTGTGTTGAAAGGTTGTACTTACAAACCAGGGCAGACTAGGATTACAATCTACAACATTTCCCCTGTCAGAGATCAGCTCTACCCCTGAGCTTCTTGCTCACTCCTGATGGAACTTTCAAGTTCTTTACAGAAGTGTAAATTGCCATTTCCGGCACCATACACCCATCCTCAAGCCAGTCTCTGATTAATCATTACACTAACACAGTCTCTACTATCACATGTCAGGAATTTTCAGATAGATTATGATTCAAACCAGCCTTCACCTTGTACATGGACAACTGGTGCAGTGATGATGGGACTTTCGGGTTCTGTCTAGAAGTGTGGATTGCCATTTCCAAATAACTGTGAAGTCCAATTCAAGAATTTCATCTCAAATGTACAATTTGTGGCTTGCCAAAAGAGCTCGTATGTTAGATTGAAATTTTATCGGCAGAAAGCGTCAATCTCATGACACTGCTACCACAGACCACTTTTGTCAGCCTGTTGTTTGTAGTTTGGCCTTGACCAACATAACTATTATATACAAATGGAGCTGAATATAAAAGAGACCTTATAATGTTATTATAATCATGTCCAATAGAAGACCCTCTACACATATATCCTAAATATGAGGGCAGAGTAAAACTGTGAGCAGACATGCAGACCTCTTGGTGTTTCTATCAATTTGTCAGTAAAATTCTCTTGAGAACATGTTTACAGCCAAGCAAAGCAAATCTTCTAAAGAAGATAAAACTTGTCATAATATCATAGGCACCGTACCATCAACTGAAAGATGCTCTGCGAGCATCTAGGAATATAAACTTAATGACATTAAGCACTTCCTTCGAAGCAACAAAGAAAATATCGCTTCTGTTTTGACATATACCTTGGTCAAAGGTTGCTGAAGCATCTGGAAGTTAGATATCTGGGTAGCAATAGGTGCTTATTAAAAAAAGACCTGACACTACCTGTCCAGTGTAACTGTTTCCTTGTATGAATACAACATATTCCAACTTTCTGTATTTTTCAGGAATAGCTTGTCTTACAATACAGAGAATTTTAGCCTTCGAAAAGCATATCTTCAGCTTTCTAAACAGGCCCTGACAGGCTTGAACCAGCTGATAAAAAGGAGAGCACTTCACGTCCTACAGTTCAGTAGGAAAACTCGTTACTAATGCCAAACTTATATCATACCACTGTAGATGCAAATACATAATTTTTCCTCGGTGCTTGCAATCATGCCTTTCCTACCAAACTCTTTAGCGATCTTCTTTCAACTTGAACTAGCAATTGCAATGGCCAAGTATGCTTGATCCATATTTCATATTTTTACATTATTACTTCCTTTCTCCGTTTGAGCTCCTTAAATTTTTTAGTCCATAATCACATTTCGTGACAACCTCCAATCAGGGTTTTATTTGTAAGAATGGTTGGAATTATACCCATCTTCAACATTTTATCCTGCAACTTGTATGCCCTTTGCCAATTTCCTTCCCGCCAATGTCTATCAATTAGGGAATTGTAAATAGCATGATCAGGCATAGAACCTGTTTCTATCATTCTCTCAAACACTTGTTCTGCTTTACCTAAATTTCCCTCCTTATAGTATCCATCAAACAAACCCTTCCATATAGAACTGTCTAGGCTAGACCACATGTGATCATCTCCTGTACAAGATTGTGTGCTTCAACAATCCTCTCCACCCTGCAAAGTGCATCAATGAGTGTCTTGTAAACAGCTGAATCAGGTCCAAGGCCTTTGCCTTTCATTTCATCTCTCAACTTAAGTGCTTCCTCCATATTGCCCTGCTTGCAATGTCCATCAATCAGCATAATATAAATATCTCTAGTAAGCTCCAGCCCTTCCCCTACCATTTTCCTCGAGAGCTCATCAGCTACATCCAATCGATTATGGCTACAAAGAGCCTCAAGAAGGAGCTGGTACCTATTGCCGCTGTTCAGAATGCCTCTACTCTGCAACTCACTGTGCAATTTCAAAGCTGACCTGATCTTTCCTGTCTTGCAATACCGTTAATCAAGGCACTGCAGGTAATGTAGTCAGGCATCAAATCTCTGCCAAGCATCTGGTAAAACAGATACCTTGCCTCGCTTGTACAGCCCTGTTAATGGAAAAGAAAACTAAATAAAATGATCATTAATTTTAAATCTGATTGTGCAACGAAAACAGAGAAAACTAACATACAGATAGAAAATAAATCTGTCATTTAATTGTTTGCTTTCTACTTCAATTGCTTTTGATGCAGTGTCTGTTCCGCATGGGGTTATCTTACATCCAAGGAGAGTTCAACGACAGCGTGGGTCTGACAGGATCTGCAGAGGCGTCACAGGCAAGGAAGGGCAGGTGGTAAAGGAGACCAAGATTTGTGGCCACAGTAAGAGGGTTGGAGGGACAGGACAGAGACAGATACGTGGGCCCCTTTTCAGCAGGTGTGTGGGATCTAGGGCACAGGCCAACAAGATCAGGTAGACCCACCAAACCATTTATTCTCTAAAAGCATATTTTTATATATATTTTAAAACTGGTCTAAACAAGACATTGCAATCCATGGTTAAATATGAGGGTTTTAAAGGCAACCTAAACATGGGGTCACCGAGGTCTACTATTTCAGAGGCACATTTATCAACAGACATAAAATTTCAGCCATGACATAAAACTCTCAAACCTATGCAATGGGTACAAACAAAAAGTTGGTCTTTGTGAATGCAAAACAATATAAGGGGATCCTAAGGCGTAGGCAGGCCAAAAGCTAAGGCAAACTCAAAAGAAAATCTTCACTTTGATTTTACCAAAGACAACAAATAGTAAAGGAAACTTTGTTTTCAAAGAACACCGAACAGAAGGAAAACAATCAATGTAGAGGGATGGTAGAGAGAAATCAAAACTGAGCACAACAAAAAGGACTGCCACAAACAAGGATGAACGGGAGGTAGGAGTGCAAGAGGCTGCAAGAAGACAGCCAGAGAAAAGAAGTTGCAGAATATAGATACAAGTTGGAAAGAGAAAATAAAGTTCTCAGAGAGCAGGTACTAAATCTTCAAAACATCATGGAAAGAGGACAGCAGGAGTTAGTCATTCTAAAACAATATCTAGGGCATTTGAAAACAGCCGGAAAGAAAAGCTCGAAATGGTAAAAGGGAATGAAACAATACAGATAAATGAAATTCAATCGGCAATTGAAAACATGGAAATGAAAGAAAACCAACTAAAGGATCGGATAGAAGAGGTCAAATCTTGGTCACAAGTAGTAAGTGGATCATCAATTGAACAAAAGCAAATCATAGAGAAACACAGATAAAAGAAGAAAGGGACAAGCAAGACAAAGCAACAAATTTTATTATCAAAGGTTTGGAAGACTTCAGAGAAAAGGAAAGAACTGACATTCTAGCAAGGGACTTCCTTAGAGACAAGCTGAAGTGGACAGGTTATATACATCAAGCCAACGGGATTGGTAGGAGAATAGGAGGAAAGGATAGTCATGTGCGAGTTGTCATGAGAAATGTAGAAGACAAACATGATATCCTAAAAAGTAGGGGGCTTCTTAGAGGCACACATATATATCTAGATGAAGACTTAACATTTGCCCAACAAGAAGATCGAACAAAGGAATGGGAGAAAGTGAAAGAAGCAAGAGAGGCAGGAAAATGGGCACGGTTGAGGAATGAGAAAGCCCAAATCAGCGATCGACTGTCAAGTAAGAAATAGGGATTCGGAGCCCCACGGGAATACATGCACATAGTAGTTGGAATTGCACGGGGTATCCGTGGAGAAGAGGACCTGGATTGGTGCCCATAGCAGAGGGGAAAGATATTATTATTCTTACGGAAACACGTGAACACGAGAGCTGCAAAGTCCCATAATTTGAAGGGTACAACAAAATTTCAGTTTGGAATGAAAGCAGGTAAAGGTCATGGCGGGATCACGGTGTTAATCAAGGAAATATGGCTCGAGACCGTCAAAGTTGAAAAGGAGGACACGAGATAAGCAATACATATGGCTGAAAATATCAGATAATGAGGCGACAATCAGATTGGATGCTTGCTACTTTGCACCGAAACATCAAAGACTTATAGGAGAAGTTATCTAGATATTGAAGATCCATATGCTTTGCTAAAAAAGACATTTATGTGTTCAGTACCTTAGGGGAAATAATTTTAATGGGTGACTTTAATGCGAGGACTGCAAACAATCAATCTCTCCAGTTGAGCAGTGAAGAAGGAGGGATGACAATCCTTTATGACTTAATGAAGAAGAGGACCAGCTTTGGGAAAGAATATCTCGAGATGGTAATGGAGGGGTGACACATTTTGGGGTTGAGCTTATAGGCCTATGCAACTTATACGACAAGTTATTTGTAATGGCATGAGGGCTTGGCCCAGATCAGGCGTAGTATCACTTGCAAAACATACAATGGTCAAAGTGTAGTGGACTATGTCGGTTGCTTGAGTTCAAAATAGGGGATTGTCCTATCAAGCTAAAATCTGATCATAAACCTCTCTTTGTCAAGCTTGGTACCATCTCAAATCAGCACCAAAGAAAACAAATTCACCACATTCAAAAGACAACTCAACAACAAGGCAAAATCATTGTAAATAAAGCAAATCAGGAAATCTTCGTTGTTGTCCTTAGGCAGCAATTTCAGATGACAAGAAATGACATAAAGAGCAAGCCAACCAAGGGAACAAGTGGCTATGTACGTAGTAACTTGTTGATTTCTTTAATTCGCAAGGCATTAAGTGCTTGCAAAAGATCTAAGCCTAGAAAGGGAGTTGCAAATACTTTTCAACGAATCCGTGGTATGACGAAGAATGTAAGGCTGCCAAGAGAGCTTTGAAGGAAAGTGAGATGAACAAAGAAAATAAAAAGAAATATGAGAAATTGGTACAATACAAAAAAGAAAGTTATGTGAATATGATGAGGAAAGAATTAATTTCTCTTGGAAAACACAATCCCAAAGGCTTTTGGAGGGAGCTGCAACAAAAGAAAAAACACATAGAAAATAATATCACAGATGCTCAATGGTTAGAGTATGCGAGGATCCTCTATGAGTGGTCTCAACAAAAGGATATTCCTCCCATAATTAATACTTCGACCGAGCTTTTTTTTTTGGTGGAAGACATCAAACAGGGCATAAAGAATCTAGCAAGTGGTAAAGCACAAGATATTGATGGGCTATAGGCTGAATTTTTAAAGTGGGGTGTTGAGGTCCTCACTCCACACATCAGAAAAATATTCAATGAGATCAACTAGAATGGCTTCCCGTTGGAGTGGACGACTAGTGTTCTTATTCCTCTATTTAAAAGTAGTGATATCAATAATCCATCCAATTACTGCATTATGGTCAATCCTCTCCTTTGTAAACTTTTTGGGGGCATGATAAAATGTTGAATCAGCAATTGGACCGAAAGAGAGGGTAAAAGAGCAAAAGGGCAAACAGGCTTCCGACCTAGACATTCAACCATCGACCATTGCATCACTCTTAGGCACTTGACTAAAAAGGTATGGGATACCCAAGGTGAGGAAGCTTTTTGTTGCTTTGTTGATTTTAAGAAAGCTTTTGACATGGTACCTAGAGACAAACTTTGGAACATGATGGAGGAACTTGGGATTCCAAACGAGTTTAGAGCAATGCATAGGCTTTATGAGTAGATCAGAGCTAAAATCAAAACCAGAGAGGGTATGTCATAATGTTTTGGTAGTGACATTGGTGTCAAGCAAGGTTGTCCTCTCTCTCCCACCTTGTTTGGCTTATACATTGACAAGCTTGAAGAATGGTTAAGCAAAACCGAGGGAGAGGGCATACAGTTAGCAGGTTATGTGGTGAAGTTACTCTTATATGCCGATGATCTTATTCTAATTTCAAAAACAACTCAAGGATTGAGGGTCATTTGAAAGCCTTAGAACTCTTTTGCCAGGAAGTCGGGATGCAAGTGAACATCAGCAAAACCAAAGTCATGATTTTTTTCTTTGAAAAGGAAAGAGAAACAAATTAACTTTCTTTTTGAAGGAAGCCCGTTGGAAATTGTAATAGAATACAAATATCTTGGGATTGATTTGCACAACAAGCTTAGTTGGGAGACTTGTAGAGAAAAAATGATACAGGGGGTTGGAAAGCATCTTACCTACTTCAAAATAGGTGTAGGACAGCTGAACTTTGGGATTGGAAAACTAAGAAAACCCTTTTAGATTGCTGGTCACCCCGATTGCCCTTTATGGTTGCGAAGTATGGGGAAGTAGCATGTCAAATCATGGGTGGAGACAATTAGAAAGAATCTAGAAACATCTAATCACAAGCACTCTTAAAGTCAAATCAACAGTCCCTTATGAGATCATGTTGGCTGAAGCAAGTACTTTCCCGATGGAAGCATCAGCAATAACTTGGTTGCTAAGTTATCTGAAAAAGGTTGAAAGCATGGATAATCATCGCTGGCCCAAAATGGTTGTGGAGGAAAAATTAGAGCATAGAAAGAAAACTTGGATGAAGCAGAACAACAAATGGATGAACAAATGGGGCATCAACTTTCAAGAGTGTCCTAACAACAACAGGGAAATAAAAAACTATGTGATAGAAAAATTTAGGACTGCCATGTGGACAGAGCAGATTGGTCAAAAGAAAGCATATTACATCAAAGAATTTAACCCCACTTGGGAGCATGATGAAAAAGTTTATCTAGGGGCAGCTATCAAGGGTAAAGCAAGGATTTTAGTGGCTCAACTGAGGACCGGATCGCATCACCTTCGATGTGAAACCAATAGATGGACTATACCCAAGGAGGATTGGGAAAGGAGAACTTGTCTTTTCTGCAGCAAAGGGGTGGTAGAGATGGAATGGCACTTCATCATGGAGTGTTCAGCTTATGATGATATTCGTATCCAATGCAAAAACGACTTGAAGGTGGACAAATTAAATGAGTTATTCGAAGAAACAAGACTTGAAAAGATTGTGAGTTTTGTGCTCAAGATTCACAGTAGAAGATCTGATATTGAAAAGAGTCTAAAATCATCTTAAAGTCTCAGCTTTTGGTCCCATAGACTCTTCAGTCTCGTGGACGTCATTAAAATCTTTCATTTCATTTCATTTCATTTTAGAAACTAACCCAGACCCGTATTAACTCAGGTTTGAACTTTACCTATAGGTGCCACTCTCAATGTTTTTTATTTAAGTACTTCGTATGACATGTATGGATGAAATTTACTTATAGGTACGACACTCATGTTTCTGCATCCCTCTGTTTTGCTTGAGTATAACATCGATGGATGACGTGGATGCGAAAACAATGCCAACAAATGCCAACTTTGGATTTCAAGATTATATGGGTCTGAGCTAGTTTTAGAGGAAAAAAGGGAAAAAGAAAAAAGGAAAAGGGAAAGATCTATATAAGGTCCACTGTGCAAGGTGCACCTAACCATTTTTAAGAGGTTGAAATGTAATCGTATGGACAGTCGGAAATGCTGTAACTTGGGAATTCAGGTATTACCTGTTCGCAGTATCCAGCAATCAAAGAATTGAATGTGACCTCATCAGGCAACAGACCCCGGTGAATCATCCTATGAAACATCTGATGGGCTTCTTTCACTCTCCCAGCCTTGCACAGTCCACATATCAGAGCAGTATAAGTAACCACATTGGCCAGAAAACCCCTCCTATACATGAGCCTATAGAGCTTAAAAGCTTCCTCCAACTTCCCGATTTTACAATACCCGTCCAAAAGAGTATTATATGTCACAATATCAGCCTCAAGGCCTGAATTTTTCATTAGATCCATGAACTCGTATGCTCTTTCCAGATTACCGTCTCTACAGAGAGCATGAATCATAATGTTGAAGGTAAATGCATTGGAAGGGATTTGCCTCATACCCATTTCAGTATAGATTTCCCAGCATAGATTGATCCTTTTGGACTTTAACAAGGCATTGAGAAGGCAATTGCAGGCACTGATATGAGGCACCAATTCAGCTTCCTCCGTGAGCCTGAATACTTGAACAGCATCCCCAGCCCTTCCCGTCAGAACATAGGCCTTGATCAGCATGTCAAACACCACAGGATTCCAATTGCATCCACTGGAGGCGGCTTCTAGAAGACCATCAAAAATCTGACTGCAGGTCTCAGGGCCAGCAATAGGATAATGCCTCAGCAGGGCCATTGCGTCAGAAAACATTCTGGCCCAGCTCAGGATATGGACCATTGTGCACCAGCTCTGCATGGTGTGTTTTACGCCTTGGTGTTCTAAATGTTTGAAGAATTGGAGGGCTATTGCTGGTTCTGATTGGGTCCTCAGAAGAACTTGTGTGATTGCCAATGGGGGCAATGTGGAAATTCCGTCGTGTTCCGTTTCAAGCAGTCCCATTTGCCCTGTCTTATGTTTTGGCTGATTTCTGTGATCACGCTGGTTCCTTTATAGCAAAAGTGCCTTCTAGCCAATGTCTTACAGGCCCAGGATACTGCATTTGAATTTTTCAGACCAATAACCCCAGTTATAGTTGGTTTTCTCCAGAGAAATGAATACCAGAGAGAGAGAACATGGGCATCACTAAACCTCGATTGAAGGGGCAGTTTTTCGATTTCAATTTGTTTCAACCGTAGCTTCTGCTTGAACAAGTACCTATGTTACGGACAAAAATCCTCTCATGTAGAATGAGTTGCCTGGTACTTACATGAGTTCAGGACTTATCTTTCTTTTAACTTTTGCCCTTGGATCGAAAAATTCTAAGCGATTAGGGCTTGCCACGGCTGCAAACGGCTAGGCGCAGGAGGCAAGTGAACTTGGCAGCAGCGACAAATATAGCATGGCATGTTTTGTAGAGAAGTCAGCTGAGGTCTTATTCAAGAGATCATGGCTCCACTGATGCTAGTGTTTTTTTGCAGCCCTTAAATCTTCAGATATAATCTTTCAGTTTAATGGATTCTGCCAAAATCTATAGAGCTTCATCAGTGGATTTACTCCAAGTGGACAAAGATTGTGATATTTTTTTAAGCAAAACATTGACAAGTTTGACCAATGGTAAAACAAAATCGAGGGAGGGCATACACTTGGCAAGGTATGTGGTGAAGTTACTCTTAAGCATGGCACATAGACTTGTTGTATCTTGTGTCTTTCTAGTTGCTTCTTGTATTTTGTTTTGTATTTGTTTTTACCTTCCTGCATTGTCTTGTTCTCTTTGCTCCTCTTGTAGTCCCATTAACCTTTTTGGTTACTTATGGACATTAATATTTAAATTAAATATTCTAATGTCAAAAACAGCGCAATGATTGAGGGATCATTTGAAACCATTAGAATTTTTTGCCAAGAAGTAGGGATGCAAGTGAACATTAGCAAAACCAAAGTAATGATTTTCTCTTTAAAAAGGAAAGAGAAACAACTTAACTTTCTTTTTTAGGGGAGCCCGTTGGAAATTGTAACAGAATACAAATATCTTGGGATTGATTTACACAACAAGCTTAGTTGGGAGACATGTAGAACAAAAAGGATACATGGGGTTGGAAAGCATCTTACCTACTTCAAAATAGGTGCAGGACAACTGAACTTTGGGATTGGAAAACTAAGAAAACTTTTTTTGGATTGTTGGTCACCCTGGTTGCTCTTTATGGTTGCGAAGTATGGGGAAGTAGCATGTCAAATCATGGATGGAGACAATTAGAAAGAATTCAGAAACATCTAATCACAAGCACTCTTAAAGTCAAGTCAACGGTTCCTTATGAGATCTTGTTAGCTGAAGCAGGTACTTTCCGATGGAAGCATCAACAATAACTCGGTTGTTAAGTTATCTGAAAAAGATTGAAAGCATGGATAATCATCGTTGGCCCAAAATGGTTGTGGAGGAAAAATTAGAGCGTAGAAAGAAAACTTGGATGAAGTAAAACAACAAATGGATAAACAAATGGGACATCAACTTTCAAGAGTGTCCTAACAACAACACGGAAATAAAACAATATGTGATAGAAAAATTAGGACTATCGTGTGGATAGAGGCAGATTGGTCGTAAGAAAGCATGTTACATCAAAGAATTTAACCCCACTTGGGAACATTATGAAAAAGCTTATCTTGGAGCAACTATCAAGGGTAAATCAAGGATTTTAATAGCTCAAATGAGGACCGGATCGCATCACCTTCTATGTGAAACCGGTAAATGGACTATACCCAAGGAGGATTAGAAAAGGAGAACTTGTCTTTTTTGCAGCAAAGGGGTGATTGATATCAGAATGACACTTCATCATGGAGTGTTCAGCTTATGAGGATATTTGTGTCTGGTATGAAAATGACTTGAAGGTGGACAGATTAAATGAGTTATTCGTAGAAACAAGACTCAAAAAGATCGCGTTTTTTGTTCTCAAGATTCACAGTAGAAGATCTAATATTGAAAAGAATTTGAGCTCATCTTAAAGTCTCAATTTTTGGTGCCATAAACTCCTCGGTTTCGTGGACGTCATTAAAATCTTTCATTTCATTTTATGCTTCAAATGCTTTTTTATAGTTCAAACATTATACGAATGAAAACTACCGAAAAGTTTTTTAGGGAGGGCCTAGTTTTAGGGAAGAGTGAGACTCTTCATTACCCCTCGGTTTCTCAATTTTAACCCCTCCACTATAGTGGTATCCAAAATGTCGGTTTGGGTTTGGCTCCCATATTTGCCTATTCCTTTTTGGCATCATGTGGTCATTCAAGATATTGGAAATACTTTTGGCAAATTTTTAAAATCACATGACGAGTAGTTTGCATGACATATTTTCACCTATGCTAAAATCCGTGTGGAGATTGACCTTGATAAGGTTCTCTTAAACATGTTGATTCTAAAGTAAGGTAATTTCCAACCAACCCAAATCTTGGATTATATAAGTACAACGTTCAAGTGTCAATTTTGTCACGAAATGGGGCATTTTAGGAAACATGTCCTCAAGCACAAGGGTGGCCTAAAAGAAAAGGGGTTTTCTGTCAAACCTAAAAGTTGGCAACATTATGACTTTTCCTCCTTCATAAGCCAAATCTAACAAAAATACATAAAATGTGCACGCCTCGAAGGTGGAAAGAAAGAAAAATGGAGGCACAAAATTTTGGAATGGAGATTTAAATCATTCATTAGAAGCTCTGAAAGAAGTGATATTTGTGGAAGATTTTTGTTCGAGAGAGGTAGTTGTAAAAGAACTCCCTAGTATGAGGAATGAAGAGAACCTATGAATCTAAAAATTCAAGTATGGTAAAGAGAAATCTTTAATTGAAATTCACAACTCGAACCTTCAAGTGATTGTCATAGGACCTCCTCCTGGGGGTTGGAATATAGTCAAAAAGAAAGGAAAAAGGCAAGACCGAGGTAGTTTACTCGTGATGGTTTTGTTTTTTTTTCTTTAGCTTTGTATTGCTTATTTGAGGTGAGTTGGCCTCCCTCTTAAGGACTTTGTTTAGCATTCTGGGGTGTGACTCTTCTAACCCATCTTTTTTGTACGATTAGTGTTGATTTATTTTATTTTTCATTAATAAAAATGCATGTTTTAATTGAAAAAATACAACTTGATTTCCATATCGGCAAAATATATGGTTCAAAAACTAAAACAACAGTCACAAGTGGTGATCGATTATACATCAAAATACAACAAGCATGTTAAAGGAAAAGTATAAAGATATTCATGCACGTGTGGTTGCAGCACTAAAGAGAGGCTACAAATCATCCTTAAGAGGAAGGCACACAAACCATAGGGCTCTCATTTAAGCGGATTTACGTTGACCACCCATATTACGCTTTTGAATTGTCTTACATAGCCAAAAACACCAAGATCTTGCATCCCTCTAGTTAAAACATTCACCATCAAAGCCCTTGGATTCTTCAAAAAGGTAATTGACACTATTAGAGGTCTAGTCTCTACTAGAGATTGAATACCTTAGTCAATTCTCCAAATAAAATTTAAGCTTATCACCTCTAAGCTTCCCTCCATTTTCACAATTCAAGAGCTTCTTCCAAATGGATGCTTCACGAGTTTGGGTTGCGACCCCCAACCACTTGGTGGAAAGATAAGCGGTGGAATGATTAACACAACATTCAAAAATTACTCATTAGGTCGATTTATTAAACAATGAGCCCCTTTTCCCTACACTTTACAAGATAAATTCTCGATGAAATCTAAATTCCTCACCCAAAACATGGATTAATTGCCTCAACCACATATGGAATTCTAAGGTCGAGCCCAAATTTTCCCACTTTCTTTGGTGTTTAATCCACCAAGGCCTCCCTTTTGAAGAGCGGCTTAAACATTTTTGAAATCCTAGCCCTAAATGTCATGTTTGTGCCCAACTTGAAACTTTCAAACATCTTTTCTAGAATTTTACATGTGCTAGATATATCTAGTTATGGATTTATTATTTATTTCAACCCTTTCACCTAAAGCCCATCAATTCGAGAATGTTGTGTTTGGGGGTATCTCTCGGTAACCAACTTACATTTTTTATATGGTTTTTTTAGAGGAATCATTTTATTTCAACTTGGGAAAGCTAGAAATGTTGTTATCTTTAACAATGATTCCATTTCTCAACTTTTTTGTTAATGATAAAGTAGTTTTCATGTCTTTTATATTCATAGCCAGACACAAACACAAAAAATGGCATTGGAATTCCAACACTCATAGGAAAGACTGGATCATTGAGGGAGTGCACACTGCACCATAAGTCATGTACCTCCATATCCTCCACAACTAATTCCTCTTCCTCCCACTACCAAGCATAGATGGAGTAGTTCCCACAATCGATTATCTTCCTCATTCAAGGTCCCTTATCAACTTCACCTCTTCAGTAAGGAGATTGGATACCACCACCCCATAGTAAGTCTATTATTGGTCCCTCTTAATGGTAATGAACGACAAAAAGAAGTGTCAATTTCATGTCCACTCTTGGCCATTGTTACCTAGTCACTTTTGTACTATCGCTATACATTGAGACATTTGTACTTTGCTACAAAACATTATAGAGTAGCGCTTTGATTTAAATGCATTCTCTTTATGATGCACACTTTATTTTAGACCATGTTGTGGATTATCATTATTATTGGATCTTGATGTTGTTGATTATAGTATTGCTTACCAATGTATTGTTGTTATGCATTATCATATTTATGAAATTTGATAAATGACAGTGGATGACATTTTGGTTGCTTACTTGCGTATTGATGATGATGATTTAAAATAAAACATAGCTTATTGTATATTAGATAAAATAACATAGATGATAATATTGAATATTTATTTGATTATGTTTCTGTTAGATTAAATGCAATGTAGTGTACCTTGAATTGTAATGTAAATTCAATATGATGCTTGAGTTGAATGTGCAGGGAGACCGTATTTGGTATGCTTCCAAGCATCCATAATATTGAGAGGGATGGACCAATCCATTAGAAATATCACTCACCCTTCCCTAGGTCCTAGGGTGTGTGTCATTCCAAAGGTTCTTAGGTTCCACCCTCGTTACCCATGAAACTTGTCAAGTGGTTTATGTTTTATCATAGCCTTATAAGGTTTATAAGTATTATTAATTGTTACTTTATGTATGTTTGATTGTTAAATACCTTTCCTAAAATAGAAAACTCGGATTTATGATTGAGGTTAATTTTGGAGAAGTGTTTGGGGCGATATAATCATAATTTTTTCCTCCAAAGTTAGCCTAAACCTCAAATTTGGAGTTGACCAACTTTTGTAGGCTAAATATACCTCTTTAGGTTAAGAAAAAATGATCGTTTGCAGCTCTTGAAATGGTGCCAATTAATTTTGGAATTTATAGTTGCATGGATTTTGTGAAAGGACAACCTTGTGAGAGTAAACCTTCTTAGAGAGGTGAAATTGGGTTTTGTAAACAATGATATTTTATTTTGATTAAGGAGTAGATCACTATTGTTTGGGATTTTGTTTTAGGTTTGTTAATTTTATGTGAGATGTGAGATGAGGTGTATGTTTGGAGTTGAGTAGGTTGTAAGGTGGTGAGTTTTTGTTGATCATTGTGTTGGTGAGGGTCTTCTTATGAGGATTTTTATTATAGGTTAGGGGCTATGCAATTTTTGAAAATTTAACAGGTTGGGAGAAAAATCCAGACTATATTGGAGCTAAGAGAAGGTGTAGACTCGTTGTTTTCTATATTGGTTTTTGTTGAATCTCCTTGCTCTTGAACATTCCAATCGTGGTGAAGTTTTTATTCTCCATTGAGTTGTGTTAAAATATAAATGAAACATATGTCAATGTTTTGATGTGTCATTTTGGTTGTAATGTCCTTGTGTGTGGGGGGAAGGGGAGATATAGGGACCCAAGGTTGTTTTATTATGGTGAATAAGGAGGAAAAATATTGTTGTTATAAAAGAAAGAAATGTAAATGAAGAATATACCTCAATGGAGTATCCTACGCCTCATAATAGGAGTGAATGTAAGGACTCATTAAGGCATATCAGTGTATCACCTTGAAGTATTCCATGATCGGTATGGATTCAAGGACCCAACGTTTTAGATATCATTGACATTCATCCCCCTAAGCACATTTGTTGGAGTCTGTAGCATGTGTGTTGTTTTAAAATAAAGTTGAAATCTCACTTTTGTTAGTTGTTGTCCAACCTATATATGTTAAACCATGTTGTAATTGAGTCTTTCGTGGCCTTAACTTGTCCTTTACTTGGTGATGAATTTTATATATTGAGTGATTTCCTTGTTGGATTGGGGAATAATGTGCGCCAGTATGAAAGATATTTTCATATTGAGGCGTTAAGAGGTGAATGTTGTTGCCTATCCCTTTTTGGATGTTAAGATTATGTCATTTGAGTATTGTGTTGGAGTGGTGTAAATTGTGTTGTTTTAGGGTTGTGTAGTAAATTATATTAATTGTAAACAAAAAGATATTGTTTCATATTTGTAATGTACATTTGTTGATTAATATTAATATGGTGTATATTAATTTAAAAGAGTTTGTAAAAATTACTATTGGATATTATAGATATATATTTTGGGAAGAATGAAATATGCTTGTGTATTCACTTAACTACGAAGTTGTGCTTACAAACCGCAATGTTTTAGATTATAGATATTGTGATTTATGAATTGCTAGAAAAGGAAAATAAAACAACTTTAAAAAACTAGAATCATACAAAAATGAAACTTGGTGAAATCCCAAGTTGATGAAATCAATTTCAAGATAAATCAATCAGATTTGTCACCCTTAGAAGTAGATTAACATACTTGAAAAGAGACCAAGTAATATAACATTAAATTTTACCATTCATTAAAATTGTAGTTGTATGAATAGTTCCATAATTTGGGCCTATAAACCATCTACAATAAATGTGTGTGTGTATATAAATGTAGGTTTATATATACATATATTTATTCTTGCACTTAAACCTAATGTTTATACGAATAAAAATAATATACTTCAACAATAAAACTTGGTGTTACAAATTAATTATGTCGAATAAAATTGTTCTTTCCTTGTTTAAAGATCCATGTGTATGTGTGTGTGTAAGTTTTCTTTTTAAAATAATGAGGACATGAAATTCAAATATGCATGTAGCACATTCGATAATATCTAAAATAAAATATATATTTTTAGGGGTTAGTTGGGTATGAATCCAATTGATCGTTGTGTATTGGGGAGGGATGGCCTGACCGCCCCATCCCCATTACCTTGAATGGGGTAGGATGACCATATTATCCCATCCCATTTCTTTATGTAGAGGGGAGGGGATGACATGGTCACCTTGTTGATTAAGAAAATATTGAAATAAATAGATGTTAAATCTAAATATGTACCAATGCAATGATATAAATAATTAAGTATAGATTTGATCCAAACAAATAAGTAATTTAAACTTGAAACCCTAATTGCAAATGAAAGGATAAAATACTTAGTTGATTCACAAATAATCTGGGTGTCGAAGTGACGAACCGATGAACATGTGGAGGAAAGTGTCGCATTGAAGCTTAGAAAATTGAGTGACCACGAGATCTGCTTGTATTGGGGCACCTAGAGTGGGCCCAGGATTCTTGGGGCAATGCAGACCTCCTTTGGGTGCCTGTGACTACCTAGAACCTCATAAAATGATATTCGCAGGTTTGCAAGATGTTCACTAATGTCCACCTTTAATCGCATGTATGTCGTTGTACTTCGTTATTATTCTCCTTAAACCTACAAGAGGAAAGAGCACCTACAAAACCCCAAAACACATCAAATCCTAAAAAAAAAAATGCAAATGGGGAGTGGAGGACCGACCCCAGAGGTCACTTTGAGTGAACTTACGATCTAGGTGTTGCACTACATTTCAAACTCCATGTAGTTTTGTGTGTGTGTGTAGAATCATGCCCTAGGTGGCTCTTGTGTGAGTCGCACTTGAATAGCAAACAATAGCTAGATGTAGAAAATGTAGATAGATGTGTGCATGGAAAAATGAAATTCCCCTCCTATGAAGTGTATGCAGAAAAATGCAATCCCTTGCCCTTGTGTGGATGCTAGATGGATGCTTGAATGCTCTTGTAAATGCCTTTGGATGCAACCTTAGGTGGAGATAGATAATGCTTAGTGTTTGGTCCTTTATTATTACCACATAAATTTATATTTATATGATTCCCTTGCTCAAATTTTGTAATTAACCACTAAAAGGCCGACTAGTAAGAAATAAGATGCCCAAATAGCTAGAAGAGACCCAAAAGATGTGAGCAAAGTACAATGAAGTCGGGCGCACAGGTGTTGGCGTCTTAGTTGGGCGCTAGTTTCTAGAGTCAGAAATGTTGAAGTATGAAAAGATATATTGGGAAAGAAGGTGTTTGAGACCAAGAAGGAAAATAGAAATAAATCAAAGAGGCCCAATACAGTGGTCAATTAGTATTTTTCTTGCTTAAGAATCATATGAATAGTAATATGTGATCAGGACTAGAAATATACCCAAAGTGTGTGATTTAGTGTCTACATTTTCCCCACTTTATGTTGTTGAGTGAATTCTCGATAACATAAAGTAGATAAGAGATGCGTACTTGATAACCATGTAGATTGATGGCAAAAATCATGCTAAGAAGACAATAAAAAGCACGGAGTGATAAAAATATGAAGTGTGGAAGCTAGAGAAGAGGAAGTGAAAGATGATGATGACCCTAAGGTGAGAGCGTATGTGTAGATGTCACATTGTACCTATTGTTGATGTCATTTGATGTTGAATGATGTGTGATTGATGTGACTACCACTTCCCATAAGGACATACCTGTAAAAGAGAATAATGAACAAGTAGTCAAATACGTGTATATGAAAAATTTGATCAAAAAGTGTAAGAAGTATGTAAGAAAGTATATAAAAATGTGAAAAGGAACATGTGCACTTGATATGTGATGAGTAAAAGAGATAGAAAGGATCCTAAATATGTTGTATAAGAATGATTTTTTTGGGCGATCTCACGCCAGTTACGGTGAGTATGAGTTTTTGGGCGATCTCACACCAATTGTGCCAAGTATGGAAGAAGTGTAAGGAGAAAGGTCTAGTGTTATTCTCCAACCTTTGACTGCTTCCCGAAGTGTAAAACACCATTGCATATGGTGTGTGAAAATCTGATCCATTTTTATCCAACACGAAAGTAGAAAAGAAGGTGTAGTGCAAGCATGTCGAGTGTTGAAGGACTACATGTTACGTAAAAGTCATTGTGTAAATTGTTGTGATTTGTATTGAGGCGAGAAAAGTTGTACATCGCCCCCGGTCACGAGACACGAGAAAGGGTCAAGGACACCAAGCGCTACTATCTCGTGTCTTTCCGTTGGTGTACGTGTTGTGTTGAGGACCCAATTCAGATTCTGGTCCATTGTTGTGACTGAAGACTTTGTTGTACCAATACTAAACTATGTTGTATTGTGACTGTGAACTGTTGTATGGGGTGATTGATTCACCCAATGATTCCCCCTCATTTGGGGTACATGTGATATCGCTAGGAGTATGCAACCCAAAGGAGGATCGGACGAGAAATCGAAAGCGATACCCTACAAGGGGGGAAGGAAGTATGCTTGGTAGAAACCAAGGCACATGTAAACAAAGTGTCTAGGAAACAAGTGTTCGTGCAAACAAGATAGAAGAGAAAATGTAAGCTAGCAAGCAAGAAGACAATTTAGACCGCAAAAAGTGGGTTGCAAACATGGGACATCACTCACGATGTCACAAGACAACTGAGACTAAAGTGGCCAAAAGCATATAGTGTGCACACTAGAAAAAGGAAATGCATGTAAACAATGACATACAATAACAAGAAAATGACAAATAATAACAAGCATTGTAAGAGACAACCATGGTAGCAAATAGTTCCTCCAAAGCAAACATTCTATATGAAGCATTTGTTAGCATGTTAGAAAGATATAAAGTATGTCAAAACGTGTATGATCTAATATGATGTAGTGTGTTAATATGAATATGAAGTATCATAAATCAAAACAATAGCACTTGAAGTATGTATGAAAGTGGATGCCCCCATGATCATGTTGTGGGGTGATAAGAGGTATAGTGTCGGGCATCCATGTTATGTGTAACGATATGTGTAAAGTCTACAATCACAACTAGAAGGAAAGTGAACGCATGTGTAGTTACAGGATGTAGCCAAACCCCTTTTCTATCAACCCCATATATTGTAGAGAATTCGGATGAGGTGTCACCTCCTCTAAAGATCAAGTATCCAATGATACATGGATTTTTGTTGCCCCTAAATATTTAACTATAATATGTCATTTTAATGGATTATGGCTAAAATTTGAAAAGCTTCATCAATGGATTTACTTCAATTAGGACCAAAAAAGATATTAATCTATGCTCCAAAGATTTTTTTATAATTTAGTTTTATATGAAGGAGGACTACGAGAAAAAAATTGAGGAAGGGCCTTAGTTTTAGGGGAAAGTGGGACACTTCATTACCCCTTGGTTTTCAAATTTTAACCCCCTCTACTATGGTGGTATCCAAAATGTTGGTTTGCATCGACTCCCAAATTTTCATATTTCTTGGCATTGTTTGGGCATTCGGGATATTGGAAATACTTTAAAAAAATTAAAATCAAATGACAAGTGGTCCGCACAACGTATTTTCACCTATGTTCAAATCTATGTGGAGATTGACCTCAATAAAGGTCTCCCAAACATGTTGATTCTAAAGTAGGGTAATTTCCAATTGGCCTAAATATTGGATTATGAAAATATGACACTTAGGTGCCAATTTTGTCATCAAATAGGGCATCTTCAGGAAACATGTCCTCGAGCACAAGGGTAGCCTAAAAGAAAAATGGGGATTCTGTCAAACCTAAAATTTGGCCACGTTATGACTCTCCTCCTTCAAAATCCAAAGCCAACAAGAATGTACATAAGATCTACGCACCTCGAAAGTGGTGAAAAAGAAAGATGAGGGCACAAAATTTGGAAATGAAGATTTAAATCATTCATTGGAAGCTTCGAAAAAAGTGATGTTTGTGGAAGATCTTTGTTTAAGAGAGGTAGTTGTAAAATAACTCCTAGTAGGAAGAATGAAGGGAACCTATGAATATGAAAATTCTAAGTTTGATAAAGAGCAATCTTTAATTGAAATTCACAACTCAAACCTTCAAGTGATTATCATAGGACCTCCCCATGGGGGTTGGAATGTGGTCAAAAAGAAGGAAAAAGGCAAGACCAAGGTTGTTTCCTCGTGATGATTTTGTTGTTTTGCTTTATCTTTTGTATTACTTCTTTGAGGTGAGTTAGCCTCCCTCTTAGGGAAATTGTTTAGCATTTTGTGGTGTGACTCTTTCCACCCATCTTTTTGTATGATTAGTATTGTACTATTTTAGTTTTCATTAATAAAAGTGCACTTTTCAATCAAAAAAATATATAACTTGATTTCCATATCAACAAAATATATGGTTCAAAAACTAAAACAACTATCACAAGTGATGATCAATTATACATCAGCAAAATATAACAAGCAAGTTGATAGACAAGTATAATATACGCATGCACACGTGGTTGCAGCACTAAAGGGAGGTGATAGATCATCCTCGGGAGGAAGGACACATAAACCACAAGGCTCTCCTTTAATTAGATCTACACTGATCACCCATCTTGTGCTTTTGAACTATCTTACATAGTCAAAGGCACCAATATCTTGCATCTATCTAGTTGAAACATTTAGCATCAAAGCCCTTAGATTATTTAGGAAGGTAATTTTCACTGTTAAGGATCTAGTATCTACTAGAGATTGGATATCTTAGTCAATTCTCCAAAGAAAATTCAGGCTTATCACCTCTAACCTTCCCTCTATTTTTAGAATTCAAGATATTTTTCCAAATGGATTATTCATGAGTTTGGGTTGCAACCCCCAAATACTTGGTGGAAAGATAAATAGTGGAAAGATAAGCAAAGTGGAATGTTTAACACTGCATGAAAAAATTAGTCATCAAGTCTATTTTATCAAACAATGATCCCCTTTATCCTACATTATGCAAGCTTAAATTTTAATGAATTTTGAATTCCTCGCCAAAACATGGCTTAGTTACCTCAACCACATATATAATTCTAAGGTCGAGCCCAAATTCTCCCACTTTCTTTGGTGTTTAACATACCAAGGCCTCCCTTTCGGAGAGTGGCTTAAACATTTTTGAATTCCTAGCCCCAAATGTTATGTTTGCACTCTCATTTAGACTTATCCTCATATCAAAGATACCTAGTCATGGATTCATTCTCTATTCTAACCATTTCACCTAAAGCCTGTCATTCCGAGAATGCTTTGTTTGGGGGTATCTCTTAGTAGCTAGCTTACATTATTTTATATGGAAATTTTTTTAGAGACATCATTTTATTTCAACTTTGGAAAGCTAAAAAAATATCTTTAATAATGATTATACTTCTCAACATTTTTTTGATGATGATAAAGTAGGTGTCATATGTTGTTTCTATTCATAACCAAACAAAAACACAAAAATTGCGTTGGAATTACAAAACTTGTAGGAATTATTAGATCACCAAGGGAGTGCACACTACACTATAAGTCACATCTCTCCATATTCTCCACAACCAATTCCTCTTCCTCCCACTGTCAGGTGTAGATTGAAATCTCCCACAATCGTTTCTCTTCCTCTTTGTGGTACCTTCTCAACATCACCTCCTCAATAAGGAGATTGGATCCCACCACTTCATGATAATTCTATGATTGGTCCCTCTCAAATACGATCAATCAATGACACAAGGAAGTTTCATTGTTATGTCCACTCTTGACCACCATCACATAGTCACTTTTATACAAGTACCTTTATGCATCGAGACATTTGTACTTTTCTTACAAAAACTATATAAGTACCTTTATACATCGAGACATTTGTACTTTGCTACAAAAACTATAGAGTACCACTTTGATTCGAAATATGTTCTTTATGAGACACACTTTGTTTTAGACCATTATGTGGATTAGCATTGTTATTGATCATAGTATTTCTTATTGGTGTATTGTTGTTATGCATTATCATATTTATGAGATTTCAACAAATGACAGTGGATGATATTTTAGTTGCTTACTTGCGTATTAATGATGATGATTTGAAATAAAACATAACTTAGTGTATATAGGATTAAATAATATAGATGTTAATATTGAATATTTATTTTGATTGTGTTTTTGTTAGATTAAATACAACGTAATGCACCTTAAATTGTAATGTAAAGTCAAATAGATATTTCTATGTCGAGCATATATGACACTTGAGTTGAATGTGTAGGGAGATGGTATTTTGCATGCTTCCAAGTGTCCACAATATTGAGAGGCAAGGACCAATCCATCAAAAAGATCACTCACCCTTCCCTAAGTCTAAGGATGTGTGTCATTCCCAAGGTCTGCAGTTATCACCCTTATTACCCATGAAACTTGTAGGTGGTTTATGTTTAATCTTAGCCTTGTATGTTGTATAAGTATTATTAATTTCTTACCTTATGTATGCTCGATTTTTGAATACCCTTCCTAAATAAAAAAAACTCAAATTTATGATTTGGGCTAATTTTGAAGAACTATTTGGGGAAATATAATCATGGTTTTCTCCTCCAAAATTAGCCCAAACCTTAAATTTGAATTTGACCAACTTTTGGAGGCTAAATACACCTCGAAGGACAAAGAAAATGATCATTTGTAGCTCTTGAAAAGGTGTTAATTAATTATAGAATTTATAGTTGCATGGGTTTTGTGAAAGGACAACTTGGCTCACATTTTAAGCACAACCAACAAATCTCTTGATCTCATGAATTCCTCGTCTCTAGACTCTGTTATGTCACCCATTTAGATTTAATATTAAATCAACTAAAACAATAATTCAACCCAGGCATCATTCTCGGACCTTAGCTTTTACATCACCATCTACCGAGAAAAAGCATACACTTATGGTCCATTGGAGTATGGTCACGCACCTTTCCGTCTAATGACTCTTTTTCCAATTTGAATATCCGACATTAATTTCATCTTCCTAAGTGATCCTTAACGTGGATATGTAACCTACAAAAGTCTATATAAGTAAGTAAAGTACACTTCATAACTCACCATGCACTTTTATGAGCTCCTATTGCAAACATCAATAATAAAGCACCCAAAACTCTCATAAATATTCTTAAATAAATTATATGTCAATTAAAGAAACCACAACAAAAGGTGTGAAGCACTCAACCGGGTCAAAGAATCTATTTTCCTCCATTATCAAGCATCCAAAAAGTAGAGATTCGTGTCTTAGCAAGGGAAAAGTCACTCCAAGCATTGTTAAATGATCACGTTGCCAAACTACTTATACTCATATAAATATGACATGCTAGGTGGAAAACTAAATGTGGTTTAAGGCCTATTGAAATTATTATCAATGTCGATGGTACATAAAGTACGTGGATTGCACTTCAACCCTAAACACTAAACTTTTTGTAAGGTCTTTATAGACACCAAAATTAGGTCACACTCCCCTTGGTCCCCTTTTGAATAACTAACTTACATATATTCACCTAATAATGGCCCATTTTATCCCACCTTAATATTAATTTAATTATCTATAATTGAATTAATACCCATCTTCACCCCATTTATTAATTTAATTACTTTAATTAAATGGAGGCACACCTCACCTAGCCACCTCACCCAAACACCTCACCATAGACCTATTTATAGCATGTTTCCATAACTAACTAAGACTTAGCCCTACCTACCTTAATGAGCTAAGACTTAGTATAACCCTAAAAGCACATGCCTATTCTTCCTCTAACCATATTCCCGCTTATCTAAGCAAAACATTCCACTTATACCCGGCACTAACGAGAAAAAGTTGGGAAAAAGATAGCCAAGATCTATTATTTTAGGTAGCCTAGGATATCCCGCCTTAATTGACGTCGGTCAACTCGAAACCGATGCCGGTCACCCTAAAACCGTTGTCGGTTACCATATAACCAGATTTGGTAACCTTGTTTGAGAGGTTAGACACATTCTCAAGTTTTGGGAGCAAAAGGAGATCTGCATGCAAGCAAGAACTAGAGCTCTTTTACACATCCAGATAGCCATAGCCAGCACAACCATTGATCAAAAGGTATTTTCATTCACAAGAGCATTCCAGAAGCACTACCGCAACACTGATCGCCATTTCACCGATCAACCATCACTACCACCCGGCCATTGAACCTGCACATCAGTAAGTGTGTTTCTAACCTACACCATTTCACTTCTATTCAGTTTATAAGGGTTCTTCACCTTTGTTTGTCAACCACCATTTATATTTTTACCTCACCATTATTGCCTTCTTGTGAACTCAATCATTCCCATCACTCATAACCATTTTAATCACTTTTGTCCATTCCTAAGTACATATGAATATTCCCAACACCTCCACAGACCTAAACCAACTCCTTACCATCTCTGATTCTACCTTAGATAGATCCCCAAAACCATGAACTATTGAGTTATTATCTGCTCGCCTTAACCGTCGTTAGTTTTTACTAAACCATCATCGGTCATACTGACCAACGTCGGTCTCTATATTTGGCAATCCTGCTAATACCATATCCCTATAACCTTTTTCCAAGTGACCCAAGTGACCCAGAATCTGACCCTGACTTGTTCCAACACCTTGATTATTTACTTTATTTCCAGATCTGATCATAGCCTATCCTGTTATGTTAGATTTTTTTATTATATTTGGATGAGATACCTAAATCATATCAACTATAGTAGAACCTTATTTATTTATGTCATTTCTTGCATTAAATTGTATTAAACAATGGGTTGACTGCCACCGAGGAAGTATCACACTTCCTAGATCTAGCATACGCTAGGCAACCCACTGACATATATTGTTTAACTCTTTCTTGTGGTCTTGTTTTGTATTTCAAATAGTTCCTCCTAGCCAAAAGGAATCTCTCATAGTCAGCATTGGATCAAGAAATCATAACGCACGCAACAACCTTCAAACCGACCATCGCAACATGTATTCCTCCTTGGCCCACACCCTTATCTATTTCATCTAAAAACTTAAAGAAAAGGGTGAAGCAGTCTCCCACCCATGGTCGAATTAGCATTTGGATCACATCATTAAGATGGTTTCACAAATGAGTGACACCTAAGGTTACAAAAATGTTAGTGTAGGTTTTTTATTCCATTATATGGTTTTTTCTACACATTTATTTAACTTGCTTAGGTTTCGAAATGATAGATGAGAGTTACTCTTCTCCACCTTTTTAGGTGGTGGTTACACTTCCCCACTTTCTATAAATACGCCTCTTGTAATGTTATTTTCTCATACATTCTGAATACAAGCTATATTTTTTCTCATGTTTGGTTCCTCTCTCTCTCTATCTCTATCTCTCTCTGTGTGTTCATATTTTATTAGTCTTCAATCTTGGCCCACATTCTCACACAATATCAGATCTCATTCTAGTAACCAAATGCCCTTGTTTTGTTGTGTTTATTTTGTTGGAATCTTGAATTTTTTCAAGCTTGTTATTGCAAATCCTTTGATCTTTGAGTATTTTCTTCTCTTTCATCTTTGGATGATCTATAAAATCATAAAGAACAAAATAAATAGGTGGTTTACATGACAATAATCATTTTATAAGTTCTCTATAAAAATAAAGTACACCATTGAGTTTTTATTATGCCAAAACCCTATGATCGATAGTAAACTTGAGTATGATTTGAAGCAAAATGGATCGATATTTTTCAATTATTTTTATGGTCATTTTCTAGGTTGTTTGGTGGAATTTCATATTGTGCCAAAGTTCAAATTTTCTTGGATTTTCCATAAAATTAGTGTGTTTTTTTCAATTTAAAATATCTTGTGGTCGCATTCATTATCAAGCCTAGTAGTTGTATCTACCCTAGTGTGGTTGTTAGTTATTGTACAAAGGCACCATTAAGTGGATGACATTCCTTACTCTTAGATGCATAGAGAAACATGCATTATAATCTATAAAACATGTTGATAAGCAAGTTTGTAACTCCCCCAAAGGTGACATCATTCAATGCATATTTGAGGGAGGAAATCCCACCATTTTCCTAACCTTAGCCCCGATCGCATGGACTTTATTGGTGTAAGTGCAATGAAATGAGAGGGGGGTGAATCAGTTCTTTAATCCTTTAAAACAATTTTTCAGATTACCATATATGCACCATTAACATTTTTCCATCCATCAATATGTGATTAGGAACATAAAACATTAAATCACATAAGCACAATCAAGGGAGCATACACATGAACACAAAATATAAGTGGGAAACCCTCATGAGGAAGAAAATCCATTGAAACTCTTCTTATATTACACAAATAAAGTATGTTTAGTTAAGCACAAACTTCACAACGAGAACCAACCCTTGATTTAGTGAGGCACCAAACAACAAAGAGCACCAACCCTAGTTTAGTAGATCACCAACTATATAAGGAGCACAAACCTCTAATTTAGTGAAGCACCCACTCCACAAGGAGCACCAACCCTAATTTAGTGATGCACCAACTCCACAAGGAGGTTACAACCTCCTAAATATGACCAAGTACCAACTCACCACCTAAAGATATCTCGATCTCTAATTTTGTTGTTGTCATAACTGATGGAGATCAAAATTTCAGCTCACACACTAGGTCTTCAATCTCTTATACTCTTACTCTTTATTCACTTATATTTGCTCTAACTTCTTGCTATCATGTATTCAATCATTCCTCAATCTATCATTCTCTTCCTCAAACTTTAAAAAAATTCTCATACCTTCAAAATATCTTCCTCTAGGTCACACTTCTTCCTTCAACAACATTAGTTCAAAAATGAACCAAACAAGCACTTAAATATGTTTTTCTTTCTTCCAACCCAAAGGATTTAGGTCCCTCATAATACATTCTACCCATAAATATTCATTACATTCAAATACATTCATTACAACAATCACATATGACCCAAATAGGTCAGCCTAGCTAAAACCCTCATTACTTGTGCCAAAAATGGCTCAAAACTCTTAAAATTACACTAACATTAGTACCATACTTTGTCATGAACCATAAACCCATAAAAATTTTAAAATAGCCTATTAAAATCATAAATAGTCTCAATTTATCTCAACCAATCAAATTATTTCATTTAATGGGCCCAGTTCACTTTGCAAATCTCAAAACAATTGTTTCTTACACCCTTCAACACCCTAGAAACTTCATAATGACACCAAATAACTTCTACTACACCAAACCATTCCATGTAACCACTAAATGAAAATTTAATAACCTTTATAACACTTATAAGCAAGTTAGAATCCATGAAACATCCATATATTCAAATCACAACTACTTTTTCCTTCACCAAAACAACCTGCCAAAAACATTGTTTCCAAAGGTTAGCTCATAAAAACATTTATAAAAAAATTAAAGATATAAAATGGATTAATTGGATTCCCAATTCATCCCTCTTAACATTCCAGGTGATAGGAAGCATCACCCAATCCATCTCATGCTTCAAACAACATCAAACTTTCACTAGAACACATGTTGTCTTGAACTGCCAAAAATATTCCTATCCAAAGAATGCCATGAAAACCCTATCAAATGACATCATAATTAATAAAAAAACTTATCTAAATTTAAATATATTTTAATCCTCTTTACAACACAACTTCATCATCTTCAATATTTACTTGTAGCTTAATTTATGCTCATTTTACTAAACCCTACTATTTGAGATCCCAAAACTGCTCTTTGACCAGTCAACATATTTGGAACTTAAAACACAATTTACCTACATGATAATGTCTTGAAAACTCCATTGAAATCAATAAGAACTACTAAACATCATGCACCATCAATTTTGCATACTACTCCTTTGGACCATATTGTCCTAAAAACCTCTTCTTCAGAAACTATTATTTTTAGGTAGGGCCCACTCATCATCATGACATAAACCAAACATTTATGGAAATATAACAGAGTCCTATAAAACATTCAATCATCACTTTTGATGAATAAATCAAAACTTGGTCACTACAAGAACTTTTCTACAATTTGCTCCCAACTAGGTTTAGTTAGGGTTTTAAACCACTTTACTTTCTTAACGATCGTTCATAAAAACGTGATGATCAAACCACCTAATTATTTTTTTGAAAGCTTCATAACTGACCTTATAATATTTTTCTAAGATATCAGGTCCCCATGCAAAGAATTCAATTCACAACAAGTATCAGAAGGTCCAACTTTACTTCAAAATCACACTAAAACTTAACCGTTTTCACCAAAACTTGTATATATTCAAAAATATTGAGCATACTGACCCGAAACTTGGCATGAAGAACCATGAAAACATCTGATAACTATTCATAGTAACCACATAGCTCATATATTCCTAAAACTCTCTATTTAATCTCATTTTCATGTGCTTACTTGTTTGTTTCTCACTTGTAGCTTCCCAAGGACCTCATAAAAGCATAAAACCACTGAATGAAAATATGAAACTCACCATACATTCCCTATATACCATCACCATGCTTACACCATGATTTTTAAAGACTTATTTGGTCCAAAATTCACACCTCCTTACCATTCTACATGTTCCAAGGCTAGAAACAAGCCTGGAATGACTGACTCAACCAATCATTTACCATGATGGCTCAATGTAGACCCATATACACCCATGACACATCATATGGACTATGTTTGAACTCATGACACACTCCAAAAAACTCAAGAATGATCATACCTTGATTCTACCTAGCAAACCAAGCACCAAGACCACTTAGAACACTCCAAAACTTAACACTACCAATCAACCTTCATGTTTGACATCTGATTGACACTTGATAGGGACTCATACATCATCATGACACCCTTTTCCATCAATGTGGGTTGACATCAATGACAACACAACCACATAATGGCCAAAAATCTCCCCTTTGTCATTGATGGTAACCATCATTTAGAAACATTGATGGCAACCATATGAAAACACACTAATAGACCTCTTAGCATGTTTCGATATTTCTCTCCCCATTTTCCATCTATTACAAAGGATACACTGACTCCTAGCCATGAAAAATGACATCATAAGATAATGCAAAATGAAAATGTAAAAGATTAACTTACTTGACTCACAAGCTCCCCCGAGACCGAGTTGTCTTCACTTTGACTCCTTTAGTAGCATATAGAGATCCTATGGACCTACAAAAATCTCCCCTTAGTAGATAACCTTGTTATTTTGGTCTTCATTCATGTTTTACATTAATTTATAGGCCACTCCATGTTTAAAGTCAACAATTTTACCTCCAAAGCAATCATAACACCTTTCGGGACCACTATCTCTAAAGCTCAACTTCGTACATCTAGAGCAAACTTCACACAGCTCTAGAGATCAAGACATGACAAGTCAAACACCTCCAATACTCCCCCTGGGTTTGTACTACCCAGCTCTAACTGAAAACATAAAATTCTTGCTCTTACCTTGTATAGATGCCCTTGAGGATAGATCAACTCTTTTGCCTTGTCCTAAAGAACATTATCAAGCTTCTTATCCATTTTTGCATGTACATACACCTATAACACCCATTTCTTGTTATTGATTCTTCATATATCAAACAATTCTTCTATTTGACTATGCAAGCTACTTTAAGGCACCTGAATATCCTAATAGCTCCCCTTAGATTCGCTAATCCCGGACTCGAGTTGTTTTCTTTCATTTCACTCTATTTTGTCTTCAATATTGTGCAACACTTATCCATGTACTACAAATCCTTTACCATGTACATAGTATTCATAAATTTTCACTCCATATACTAAACTTTGAAGCATTCCATCTCTTGTATGGGTCAAGAATTAGATCAAACGCATGGCATATGCGGTTATGTTTCTTATACCTTTGATTCCTACAAGTTTTTTCATCTTGTAGTAATCTTGAAATCTCTCTTTAGTCATATACTATTTCCAAACCATTCTCTGTGACTTTCTCAACTTCATGTGACAAATTTAATATAGAATCTCATTTTAGGGCACCATAATCATGCCTAAAAGCTTAGTGACTTGGACACTCTATCTCACTTGTTGTAGAACTCATGAACAGTGTGGGGTTATAAACAAAAACCCTTGAGCAAATGTGTATCTTTTCATTATATGGATTGAGACAACCTTATATCATCTCTGCAACTTATATCATCTTAGGAACTCAATTAGGTTTGTAGCATCACTTCATTTCACTTGGTTAACACTAAAGTCATACATTTGTTCCTCCGTTATAAGTCACCTATAGCATGCTTTGTTTTGAAAACTTCACCTTGTTTGGATAGTCTCATGACATGTAAGCCTCTTCTCTGTCATGTAACATACTCAAGTGCAAGTTCTAGTTTTCATTGAACACATGTTATAAACCTCCTAAGACCTTATGCCCTTGACTTTGAGACATTTACGACTTTTTCCTTGATGCTCCAATGGTGACTTACATTCTTTTAAACCATATAGACACCTCCAATGTTAGTAGGATGCATTTCACATTTCCTTCTGATCAACTAACTAGTGCATTGTCACACTCTTAGCTTTAGCTAGACAACTTCCTCATTTAGATGATACACTACAATTTTGAGCTTCTGACTTCTTCTCTTAAACCTTCATACTCACCTCATACATGTAGGGTGATGCTTTCACACCTTTCACAAACACAAAATCTAATAGATTTTTCACATCCCAGATATCACCTTTACTTAACCATGTTCATCCTTGATATGTGAAACTTGAGTGGTCAAAGTCCTCTACCCACTAAGAAGGTGTATACATAGTCTTTTCTACCTATAGCATAATAATTTTTCACTAATCTTTCATTGTACCTTAGGAGAATCTACACAATCTGAAGAGGCACTATGCTCTAGCTCTGAGATCAACTTCAAACCAATATGATGTTATCAAATGTTGTCACATGCTTTAGAGCCTCACACCCTTTTGAGATTTACATTTCGACTCTTGTATCTTAACATTTCTTCTTTCACTATCTCATGCACCTACTGTACACACCTATATCATGTAAGATTCAACCTATGATGATCATTCAACTTTAAGACTTCTTCATTTACATGGAAAACCTCCAACATTTTATATGTATATGCACATACCTCTTATCTCTCTGATGAAATTGAGCAATACACAACACTTCAATATTTCACATGGGGCTTGACACCTTTCAAGAACTTCATACTTGAACCACACTCACTCACCGCCTTAAGAGACCTAAACATCATCATTCATTGACCCCCGACTAATTCATAGCTAAGACATACTTTCAAACGACACATCAAGTTCATGTAGCATACATCTTTCTTAAAATTGAAAGGGCACAATGATCTTAGCCTCAGTAAGTATTCATACACTTGATTGATATCCATTGATCAACACATTAAGGACTCATCTTAGAACATCTAGACCTTATACACATATGACCGAGACTTGTTTTGATAGGTTATGAAAATTTTTGACTTAAGACCTACTTCATGACGTAAACACCATCATGCTTCAATACTCTTGAACACAAATCATAATGAGAAGCTTAGACCATAGAGACACATTTAAACCTTATGATGAGGCAACCTTCTTTAACTTTGGCAATATCTTACTCAGTCCTTAAACATGCAACATTGACTCCAAGGGTCATATACTGATTTTCAGAGAAAAACATCTTTAGAACTCACACTTGATAGTTCATCAACCTCATAAAACCTTATGCTCACACCAGATCCACCATTTAGGATTTGCACATTAGACTTTTCACATTGATAAGTAATATAAGGAAGTGTTGGCGAGAAAATTTTTTGGGTGGACAAACTCATGGATTTCTTGCCAATGCTCTGGGAATCTAAGTCCCTCTACTTAACCGATGCAGCTATCGTATGTGCATGCATGAGAAAATGTGGATTTATGTGGTGGCCTTTCGACCGGGGATCTTCAAGGGCACTCCACTGACCCTGCGGCAAAGCTAACAATCTCTTGCTAGGGAAGACTTTGTCTAGAAAGTGGGAAAGGGAAGTGAGAAAAGAGGTAGGAGAACTAATGTTGTAGGTAGGAAATCAGATTCTTGCACACACTAGTCAGAAGTATCATCACATACATTTAAGAGAAGAAACAACTTTGTAAGCATCATTAAGACCAAATGAAATTTGATGAACACAAAGTATCAAGAAATCTCTTAGTCAAAGAAAGCTATAAACTCCTTCTTCTTGTATTAATTTCTCAAACAAAAGTTGTACATAGTGGAGAAATGGAGGAAATTGAGAAGGGGGGAAAGTAGAATAAAATGGCTATCTCCTTTGCTTTCTCTAGGTATAATGCCCTCTTGAGTTTACAAGATCAATTGCCAACCCTATGAAATGGGAATGGCTTTATAATTTATAGAATAGAATTGACTCCTCATCTTCCTCATGACCTTTCAAATACCTTAATATGACTTAAGATAGTTCATATTCCACTTTAAATATTTAAGTCCCTTTTATAATAGCAAGGTGACTTAAAGTTACATTATATTTCTAAAGTCACTTAAGTCATATTAAAAAGTGCAACCCTCAACGTAAAAATATAACATTGAGGAGAGGGAGTGTTGTATGAGAAGAGAAGAGAGAGAGAGAGAAAGAAGAGGAGATGTCATCCCAGATGAAGTCCGGTGATCCTCTTTGATGGAAAGCTCTGATGCGACGAAGTTCTGAATGTCCCATTGTGCCAAAACTACCCTTTGAGTGTGACTTACTATTTTTAGTAAATGCCCGGATGAGATACTTACTATTTTAAGTAAGGGATGATTCTTTCTTCTTCTTGACCATCGTGATGTAATGAACTCCCTTATTCGATCCTGTGCACACTACCCTTGCCTCACCCGCTTCTTGGGGTGACTTACTATTTTTAGTAAGCACCCATATAAAGGACTTACTATTTTTAGTAAGTGGTCATTTTCACTATTTTCTACTAAACACTCATTCTAACTTCCTCATGATCTTCAATGCATGTTGCCTTTGTCTCAACTTCTTTTGATGATGACTTTCCAAACATAACAAGTCTATATAGGAAAACTTACTATTTTTAGAAAGTGTGTTTCTAGTGCTCGATTTGAGATGGAACATAATTTTTGGACTCATCTTGTTGTTATGATCACACCCTCTAAATTTCACATAGTTTTGCCATCTAGAATGATTGGAAATAAATTTTGAAATTTTGACCTGGCAAGTGGCTTCAGGCACGGAGCTACCATGGTGGCCATTAATGGAGCTTGAAATTTTCAGGTCTAGTTTTTGTCTCCATTTGAGATGAAAACAACTCCATTGTGATAGGTTTTTCATTTGGAGCTCGTGTGCAAGTTTTTAGCTCACTCATATTTTCGGAATGATGGGAAATCTGACGAATGTGAGTCGAGTGCATGAAGTGGGATTTTTTTGGAGCAAATGATTTTGGGCACCATTTGACCTCTTGTTTGTTGCATCTTGATTGTCTTGAAAAATGTGAAATTCTACAAAATATGACATCTCGATCTAACTTGTACTTTGTAAGATATGATGAGTTTTTGATCGGGTGGCTTTGTAGTTATCCTAGTGAAAAATCTCCATTTTCTCTTCGTTCTTCATCATTCCACTCCATTTTTCTCTAAGGCCTACATATTTTATGTATTCATGATGTGGAGAGTTTTTGATCATGATGAAGTTGGTTTAGATCAGCAATGGCGGACGGGTGTCTGGACAAGCAAGAACATGGCCATGGCATGGAGAGAAGTTGTGAAGGAGAAATGAGGGGAAAGAAATGGCTAAGTGTCGGATTTGAATATTCAAAACTTGCAGATGAAGGGTTGGGTGCATTTTTATGTCCCTGATGTCCCTGACCTCAGGGACATGAGGGACATCAATTTCCACGGTGGTCAAGGTGATGCCATGTGTCCTCGATCCGACGACAGGGGATTTGCTTGAAAAATGCACCTAGGAGTTGAAAGTCGGTCACGTGGGTGTCCAAATGACTCCCCATAGGGGATGGGTGCATTTTTCCATGTCTGATGTCCCCACCTTAGGGACATAAGGGACATTAGTTTCCACGGTGGTCCTGGAGGTGACACATGGCACCGATCCGACGGCAGGGAATGGATGCTCCAAAAATGCACCTGGGAGCTGAAAGTCGGTCACGTGGGTGTCCAAATGACTCCCCATAGGGGCTGGGAACATTTTTCAAGGTCTTATGTCCCTCACCTCAGGGACATAAGGGACATCAGTTTCCACGGTGGTCTGGAGCTGACACGTGGTGCCCGATCCGACGGCAGGGAATGGATGCTCCAAAAATGCACCTGGGGCTGAACTGTTCAAGTCTGGAGGTCTCATGAGGGTCCAAGAGGTCATATGGGGGCTGAGAGGGCTTCAAGGGGGCTGGGTGCACTTTTATAACCTTGATTTCCCTGACCTTGAGGGACGTCAGGGACACAAAATCCCGCCAGGCTCCTGGTGCTGACACGTGTCCTCCCAAAAATTTGGCTAAGTCCTGAACTTGTGATAGTGATAACTTGAGCTCCCGATGGATTTTTTGAAAAATCTTATATGATCTTGACTAGAAATTTCCTTTTAAATCCAATGGTGTGGGTTTCATATCTTTATTCATCCATATTTTCCCTCAAAAAGTGGAGTTTTGATTTGAGACTCCACTTGTTCCTGATAAACACTGCCTGTAAATCTTATGCACCAAGGTTTTGTGAAAATATGATTTCACCATAATGTAGGTATTTGAATCCTCTTTCGGTGGTATTTTTTTCTTCTAACTCCATCCGAGCTCTAGAATCATCTTCTAAAGCCCAGTAGTTGTTTTAGGCCTTTGTACTGCCTAGGCTTGTGAATCCTAATTTTTTCTCAAACTGCTCCAAGTTTCTCAAAACTTCCCAAAACATTACAAAATAATTTCCATGATGTTTTAAGGTCTTTAATTCACCTCCATGTTGAATTCTACCCTCCTCTTTCCGCTCCAAGGGGTTGATCTAGTCTGGGAAGGCCAACGATAGCCCTTCCCAATACTACCAAAAGATAGTATCTTTTCGGCACTCCTAAAATCACCTAGGGGAATGAATAGAATTTCCTAAATCACCTAGGGGACCAATTTGACATCAAATAAAGGGGTGACCAGACTAACAGACTTGACCTGAGGTGCCTAGGAATGATAAAACATGAAAAATTTGACATGGGGTATAGTTGTCGTGCTTGGAAACTTCAATTTCCCTTTTGCACATTTGCACGACAAACAACTAGATCTAGCTTGGGGACATGACATGGAATGAGTGCAAGTGAAGACATGGCATGAAGAATCCAGAATCTCAACTCACAACATATTGACCAGTGCCTTATCCATTGGGCCCTGTGGAGTCATGTACAACCTATAACAAGAGAGAAAGAAGAAGGAAACACACACACACATGAAAAGGAAGAAAAGGAAAAACACGACACACAATATGAAGGGAAACACACACAAAAAGGGAAACACACCTAATAATCACCTATGGTATAGGGTGGGGGACAACCCGCTTTCACTGAAGCACTTTCCATTTCTCAAAAGTTACCCGTGAGTGGGCAACACTGAGTGATGATGTTCGTGAAGCCATTGACGGGTTCCAGAAAGTACCCTCCCTCCTCAATTGTTTATAGAAGCCAAGTGCTTCCATGATTTTCCTTTTACTTTGTAGGAGTGATTCCATGTGAACTTCTTGATGCTCAAGTCCTTACTTGGAAATTCCACTACCTTCATGTTCTTTGAATTGGTTTCATAGTGCCAGTTTCCTTCCATGTTTATCGATATAGTTGATTCTCCATCAAGCATCTCATCGCTGCCCCAAAGCTGATTTTCATTCCAATTCCTTGAATCTTCTGAGTTACTTTCTTTCTTGGGTCTATGTTCATTGACATCCTTTCCATGAGAAACCTCATACTTATCCTTTTCCTTCACTCCACTATGAGGTTCTTGAGTACTAACGGAAGGATTGGATGCGAACTCATACTTGTCTTGTATGTCCATGACACTAGTGAAGAGATCAAGAATCAGCTTGGGATCTTCGCAACTTCTACTACATCCAAGATTTCTTGCATGGAGTTATGCTTCATCATTTCTGCAACTCCTCTTTGTATGCCTTTGAAGAATCTTTATCTTGTAGCTCAAGGAAACTATCTAGAGGGATTACCTCATCATTTTGGGAATCATTGCACTCTACCGATCCTTCATCAAAAAGAGCTTCATCTTCAGAGGTCTCAAAACTCTTTTCTTTAGTTTCTTTATCATGGAAAGGTTCTTCCTCTTCGAATGGGAAAGAAAATACCTTGATTTCGTCATTGTATCCATCAACCATTGGTTTGATAGGGACATCATATTTCACATCTTTCTTTGTTTCAACATAGCCAACCTTCACACTGGTTGAGGCTTCCAAGTCAACTTCATGTTTGTCTTGCATATTCATGGCTTGCATCAGGAGTTCGAGACTGAGCTTGGGGTCCTCTGTTTCTTCCATGGCTCTTAAGTAGTTCTTGTATGATGGTTCTTTCCCATTGTTCAAGGGCTCATTGTAGACCAGCTTGGTATCTTCCTGGGTAACATGATCTAG
Organism: Taxus wallichiana var. yunnanensis; assembly: GCA_018340775.1. NCBI lineage: Eukaryota > Viridiplantae > Streptophyta > Pinopsida > Cupressales > Taxaceae > Taxus > Taxus wallichiana. The sequence goes on from CM031237.1 coordinate 353,818,401, forward strand.
GGAGTCTTCATCTTCAAATGGGAATGAGAATATCTCCTCATCACGAGATAACCACATAAGCTGATTTTTTCTGTTTGAAAATCATCAAGAACCATTTCCTCTTCTTCATGGTTTGCATCATCCGGAAATTCAGCGTTGTCCTCTTGTAACTCGAATCTCCTCAATGCTTCTTCAAAATCCAAATCTCTTTAGGAAGGCATGTCTGGCCTATCAAGATGGGAATATCCTCTTCCTCCTTAGTTTCCACCAAGTGATTCATTTTCTTGCTATCTTGATACAAGATGTTAGCTTCCGGGCTTCCAGACTTTCATACTATGTACCTCATCTTCTTCTCGGGAAGTAATTTCTCCATGTCTCCCTTCATTGGTATGGTTGCAGAAGACCAATTCATCTAAATTTTCCCTCCTAAGTCTCGGAAGAAATTTCTACTCAACAACATTCGAATGAGGTTGGGACGTCTACTACCAAAATCATTGAAACTTTCTTGTCTGGAAATCTGGCGAGATCCACCTATGCATCTTTGACCTTCCCTACAAGTGGGACCTTTTTTATTCCAAAGAGTAACAAGAGCCACTAGGTGGATTCATGGTAAGTTTGAGAGCCTTGGCGACCTTCAAAGGCATCACGTTGTCTGAGGCACTAGAATCTATTATGTAATTGTTCAAGTACATATTCTCCAACAAGAAGGGAGACGTAGAAAGGTTCAACTTTATCATTCTTTGATGCACTCAGAGAAAGCATGTCTATGTGAGGGAGGTGTAGGTGAGTTTGGTAGCATGCCTTTGGAACTAGATGTTACAACATTGGGTGTTAGAATACCACTCTTGATATATCGGATGAACCTCTCAAATTGTTCAAGATGAGTCCACAAATATTCAATTTAGTAATCTACACTTTGGCCTTGTTTGCATATTCTATGAAGTCAAAGGGAGTAGATGCGGACAAGGGGGTGAAGGGACTGATTTTGGAGTCTGGATAGGCTTAGGAGAAGGATTTGATGTTTGAGGAATGGATGGTATTTTGAATGGTACACTAGGAGCTTTCAAGGTATTAGATTTTGTAGGAGCAGATTTAGATTTAGAATTGGAAGAGACATCGAGAAGACTTACTTGGGATTGTGGGCGTCTTCTTACTTGCTACAGGTCAAGCTCCAACAATGCAGACTTCATGGAAGATGGAAGTGGGGATCCTCGACTGATTATTTTATTTTGTGGAGTCGCCACAGGAGGATCATCAACCTTGTTTTCTTTTGTAGCAGTGGAGGGAGATGCTCTTTTCTCATACTGAGAATGAGTGAATACCGCACATGAGAAACTGGGTGCATCCTCTTCATCTTCTTCATCACATCTAGAATACTCACAGAATCTGATTTGTGTATCATTCTCAAACTCGTCATTTTCTAGGAAATCACCACCTTCACTTTCTTGTTCAAGCTCTTCTTCACCTTCTTGAAATACAATTTATGTTCATGGTGGGGCCTCCAAGGTGAGCCTTTGGGGTGCTCTTGCAATCTGATTTATGTTGCTTCTTTGAGAAGATAATCGTTCAAACATTTCCCTCTTCAAAGAGGCCATCTCATTTGCCAACTTTTACAGTGATGGATTGGTTCTCTCATCTCAAGATGTTGGGCCTTGCCCTTTGATTGATTCTTGATCTTCCAGAGAGGATGAGATCATCATCAAGTTCAATGGCCATCCTTTGTGCTTCTACAATGTTCCTTGGTTGGCTCTTCGCAAAAAAATCCTACTTCTAATGATTAAGCATTGATGAAGAATCTTTTGACATTGTTTTGAGATGGTGAATCCTCTTCAGGTATCCTACAAAGAAACCATTCAAAACGAGCCACAAATTCTCTCATGGTTTCATTTTCTCCTTTCCTCATTTGAGCCAACTACACCAAGAGGTCCTGACAGTCTTTAGTTGATTTAAATCTCTCTTCGAAGGCATCCTTGATGTCATTCCAACCCGTGATGGACCTAGGCAGGCAGGAGGTAAACCATTCTACTGCTTTTTCTTGGAGGGACTCAACAAATAGTCTCACAACAACATCTTCATGTTGGACACCAAGAATTCCACATGATGTCGTGAAATCAGCGATGTGTTCTTCTAGGATGTTGTGTGTTGTCACCTTTGAACTTTGGAAAGTTCTTATGGGAACTTGTTGGTAGATTGTGAAGAGGGGTTTGAGAGAAAGTGGGCATGTATTCCTTCCCCATGGAACAATGGGTTGAGGTATTTCTTCTTCATCTTCCATTGTCATTTTGGCTTTTGCTTCATCTCTTCATTTGGAAAATCCTTTTTCAAATTCCGACACTGAAAAATTTGCAATGGGAATATGAAAAGACAATGTGGAATGTGAAAATACACGTGAAAATAAATAAGTGTGTCTTTTAGCAATGGATTTTCATGAACTCTTTTTTTTCAATATTTCATTTTTTTGTATTTTAGGACCTTGTGGTCATATTTTGGGTACAGATGTTGCTAAATTTTCCCCACGGTGGGTGCAAAAAATTGGTGAGAAAATTTTTTGGGTGGACAAACTTGTGGATTTCTTGCCAATGCTCTGGGAATCTAAGTCCCTCTACTTAACCGATGCAACTATCGTATGTGCATGTGTGAGAAAATGTGGATTTATGTGGTGGCCTTTCGACGGGGATCTTCAAGAGGCACTCCACTGACCCTATGGCAAAGCTAACAATCTCTTGCTAGGGAAGACTTTTGTCGAAAGTGGGAAAGGGAAGTGAGAAAAGAGGTAGGAGAACTAATGTTGTAGGTAGGAAATCAGATTCCTACACACACTAGTCAGAAGTATCATCACATGCATTTAAGAGAAGAAAAAACTTTGTAAGCATCATTAAGACCAAATGAAATTTGATGAACACAAAGTATCAAGAAATCTCTTAGTCAAAGAAAGCTAGAAACTCCTTCTTCTTGTATTAATTTCTCAAACAAAAGTTGTACATAGTGGAGAAATGGAGGAAATTGAGAAGGGGGAAAGTAGAAGAAAATGGCTATCTCCTTTGCTTTCTCTAGGTATAATGCACTCTTGAGTTTACAAGATCAATTGCCAACCCTTTGAAATGGGAATGGCTTTACAATTTATAGAATAGAATTGACTCCTCGTCTTCCTCATGACCTTTCAAATACCTTAATATGACTTAAGATTGTTCATATTCCACTTTAAATATTTAAGTCCCTTTTATAATAGCAAGGTGACTTAAAGTTACATTATATTTCTAAAGTCACTTAAGTCATATTAAAAAGTGCAACCCTCAACGCAAAAATATAACATTGAGGAGAGGGAGTGTTGTATGAGAAGAGAAGAGAGAGAGAAAGAAGAGGAAGAAGAAGAGGAGATGTCATCCCAGATGAAGTCTGATGATCCTCGCTGATGGAAAGCTCTGATGTGATGAAGTTCTAAATGTCCCATTGTGCCAAAATTTCCCTTTGAGTGTGACTTACTATTTTTAGTAAATGCCCAGGATGAGATACTTACTATTTTAAGTAAGGAATGATTCTTGCTTCTTCTTGACCATCGTGATGTAATGAACTCCCTTATTCGATCCTATGCACACTACCCTTGCCTCACCCGCTTCTTGGGGTGACTTACTATTTTTAGTAAGCACCCATATAAAGGACTTACTATTTTTAGTAAGTGGTCATTTTCATTGTTTTATGCTCTAAACACTCATTCTAACTTCCTCATGATCTTCAATGCCTGTTGCCTTTGTCTCAACTTCTTTTGATGATGACTTTCCAAACATAGCAAGTCTATATAGGAAAACTTACTATTTTTAGAAAGTGTGTTTCAATGCTCGATTTTTTCATTTGGAGCTCGTGTGTAATTTTTTAGCTCACTCCTATTTCCTTAATGATGGGAAATCGATGAATGTGAGTCGGTGCAGCTTGAAAGTGGGTTTTTTTTGTTGGAGCAAATGATTCTAGGAACCATTTGACCTCTTTTTTATTTCATCTTTATTGTCTTGCAAAATGTGAAATTCTACAAAATATGGCATCTCGATCTGACTTGTACTTTGTAAGATATGATGAGTTTTTGATCAGGTGGCTTTGTAGTTATCCGGTGAAAAATCTCCATTTTCTCTTCATTCTTCATCATTCCACTCCATTTTTCTCTAAGGCCTGCATATTTTCTATGTATTCATGATGTGGAGAGATTTTGGTGATCATGATGAATCTGGTTCAGATCAGCAATGGCGGACCGGGTGTCTGGACAAGCAAGAACATGGCCATGGCATGGAGAGAAGTTGTGAAGGAGAAATGAGGGGAAAGAAATGGCTAAGTGCCGGATTTGAATATTCAAAACTTGCAGATGGAGGGCTGGGAAAATTTTTATGTCCTGATGTCCCTAACCTTAGGATGTGAGGGACATCAATTTCCATGGTGGTCAAGGTGATGCCATGTGTCCTCGATCCGACGGCAGGGGATTTGCTTGAAAAATGCACTTGGGGGCTGAAAGTCGGTCATGTGGGTGTCCAAATGACTCCCCATAGGGGTTGGGTGCATTTTTCAAGGTCTGATGTCCCTCACCTCAGGGACATAAGGGACATCAGTTTCCACAATTGTCCTGGAGCTGACACGTGGCACCCGATCCGACGACAGGGAATGGATGCTCTAAAAATGCACGTGGGGCTGAACTGCACTCAAATCGGGAGGTCTCATGAGGGTCCAAGAGGTCATATGGGGGATGAGAGGGATTCAAGGGGGTTGGGCACACTTTTTCAACTTTTATGTCCCTGACCTCGAGGGATGTTAGGGACAAAAAATCCCACCAGGCTCCTAGAGTTGAAACATGTCCTCCCAAAAATTTGGCTAAGTCTTGAACTTGTGATAGTGATAACTTGAGCTCCCGATGGACTTTTTGGAAAAAATTTATATGATCTTGACTGGAAATTTCCTTTTAAATCCAATTGTGTGGGTGTAATATCTTGATTCATCTATATGATCCCTCAAAAAGTGGAGTTTTTATTTGAGACTCCACTTGTTCCTGATAAAAACTGCCTGCAAATCTTATGCGCCAAGGTTTTGTGAAAAATATTATTTCACCATAATGTAGGTATTTTAATCCTCTTTCCGTGAGGTATTTTTTTTTTCTTCTAACTCCATCTGGAGCTCCAGAATCATCTTCTAAAGCCCAACAGTTGTTTTAGGCCTGTGTACTACCTAGGCTTGTGAACCCTAATTTTTCTCAAACTGCTCCAAGTTTCTCAAAACTTCCCAAAACCTTACAAAATAATTTCCATGATGTTTTAAGGTCTTCAATTCACCTCCATGTTGAATTTTACCCTTCCATTCCACTCCAAGGGGTTGATCCAGTCCTGGGAAGGCCAACGATAGCCCTTCCCAATACTACCAAAAGATAGTATCTTTTCGGCACTCCCTAAAATCACCTAGGGGAATGAATAGACTTTCCTAAATCACCTAGGGGACCAATTTGACATCAAATAAAGGGGTGACTAGACTGACGGACTTGACCTGAGGTGCCTAGGAATGATAAAACATGAAAAATTCGGCACAGGGGTATAATTTTCATGCTTAGAAACTTCCAATTTCCTGTTGCACATTTGCATGGCTACGGGAATTACATACTCAAAATTTTCTTATTAGGGTATAATATATCTTGAAAATATTTGACTCCTTTATTTTCATAATAGGAGTCTCTTCATGTCACTTATACCTTGCTTCTTTTAGATGAAATAGACTTAGTGACATAGGTGCAACAAACACAAAATCAAACCACAAGTTTATCTTTCATGGCTCAAAGTTATGGAATTTCGATAGAGTGTAAAAGTTCTTGAAAACTATGCATAGCTTTGACAAGACCTATATGACTCACAATGTTAACTCAACATGCCATTAGGACCATTTTTTAGATCAAGACAACTTTAATAAACTTCAAATTACATATTCTACCATAATTGTGATATCGATACACACAAACAAGTTCATCATTGATTTTTGAGTTGAGCATGCCTTCTTTACACCATTTTCACTAGACCTTTGATGAACACATGACCATAAGACTCAATATTAACCTTGCCACCCAAGAACATGACAGTAAATAGACACTTAGTAACTTGAAAGACCATCTCTTGAATTTTGAGCACAACAAGGCACCCTTGATTTACATCTTGTCATGGGATTTCACTTTCATGCTCTTAAACCAAAACTTCATGGCACAAAAGACTCATAAGTGTACCTGAAAAGCCTTGAAAGACTCTACTTCTTCATGATAGTGACTTTTTAATGCAAGAATATACATATATATGAGCTTAGTGACATTCTTTCACTAGAGAAGACTCAAATTATTTCCTTTCGTTAGACCTTGACATGACTCAAACCTTTCAAACTCTTTCTTGCTCTAAGAAATGGAACAATGCTTGACGATAAATTCAATGGCACCCAAATGAATCACATGTAGATAAACCATAGATTTTAACACACAAACTTGAGACATGACCTAAAACTTTTTTCCTAATCTTCGACAATTATATGATGGTAAGGACATACCTTTAACACTTCTTTGCAAGATCAATGAGTATATGAACCCCTTTTCTTCCACTTGTATATTGTTCTATGCATACTTTTCTTGAATAAAAATATATCAACATAGGCAACAACCTCATACCTTGCATGAACAAGAGATGAAATAACATCTTAATAGCCTTTTGATACAAGCCAAACACTACTTAAGTTGTTGATGATATCATGTAGTTTCAAACCCTGCAGTAACCTCACATCATCTTTCCATATCATAACCATACTTAGAAGCATCTCATAGTTAGGGTATTTATTGATTTCTTCATAGCTTATGTCTAGAGATTGGATTCCATGACACTCATCACCTCGTATAGGATCAGATACATCAAACAATTCTTCTAGATCTACACCAACAACTTCATCATCCTCTTTAAATCCACATAAATCAGAATCATTTATCAAATCAGCCTCAAAGTCATTTTTGTGTACTTCACCATTGCCTTTAGGATAATATGGTTCAAAAACAACATCGTAACATGCTTTTTCTCCTTCATGAGACTTCTCATTAGCTACACCTGTTGGGGATAGAGTGCAAACCTCATAGATAGATTTTCCATCATGTCAAACCCTAAGGGTTTCAAGAAAGCTCGCAATCTGATCATTGGACTCGCATCAACTTGAGCCAGTAACAATCTACCATACCTTTGCTTTAGTAGGATCTCCTTCAAGTGGTGAGACCTTTTTCTCAAGGACCTGATCCGATACCAATTTTTGGAAGCACAATTGACTGAGAGGGGGTTGATAATCAGTTATTTAATCCTTTAAAACAATTTTTAGATTACCATATATGCACCATTAACACTTATCCATCCATAAATGTGTGATTAGCAACATAAAACATTTAATCACATAATCACAATCAAGATATCATACAAACAAAACTAAATATAAGTTGGAAACCCTCATGGGGAAGAAAACCCATTGAAACTCTACTTCTATTACACAAAACAAAGATGTTTAGTGAAGCACCAACTTCACAAGGAGTACCAACCCCTTATTTAGTGAGGCACCAACCCCACAAGGAGCACCAATCCCTAGTTTAGTAGAGCAAAAACTCTACAAGGATCACCAACCCCTAATTTAGTGAATCACCCACTCCACAAGGAGCACCAACCCCTAGTTTAGTAGAGCAACAACCCTACAAGGGGCACCAAGCCCTAATTTAGTGAAGCACCAAATCCATAAGGAGGATAAAAGCCCCTAAAGATGACTAAGAACCAACTTAGCCACCTGAAGATATCTGATCTCTAAGTTTTTTATTGCCACAACTGATGGAGATCACAATTTCAATTCACAAACCCTAGCTCACACACTAGGTCTTCAATCTCTCATACTCATACTCTTTCTTCACTTGTCTTTGCTCTAACTTCTTGTTCTCATGTATTCAATCATTCCTCAACCTTTCATTATATTCCTAGACTTCAAAACATGCTCTCATACCTGCAAAATATCTTCCTCTAGGTCGCACTTCTTCCCTCCAATAGCACTAGTTCAAAAATGAACCAAACAAACACTTAAATATGTTTTCTTTTCTTCCAACCCAAAGGATGTTGGTACCTCATAATAAATTGGACCCATAAATCTTAATTACATTAAAATACATTCTTTATAACAGTCACATATGACTCAAATAGGTCATCCTAGCTAAAACCCTCATTACATGTGCCAAAAATGGTTCAAAACCCCATGGGCACAATCTTAAAATTGCCCTAACATTAGTACCATACTTTTTTAAGACCCATAAACCATTACACATGATTAAAATATCATCTTAGATTCATAAATGGTCTAGATTTATCTCAACTAATCAAATTATTTCATTTAATGGGCCCAGTTGACTTTGCAAATCTCAAAACAATTGTTTCCTACACCCTTCAACACCCTGGAAACTTCATAATGGAATAAAATAAATTCTAATGCACTTAACCATTCTATGTAACCACTAAATGGAAATTTCAGAAAATTTATAATGCTTCTAATTAATTTATAAGACATGAAACATCCATCTCTTCAAATCACAATTGTTTTTGCCTTCACCAAAACAACCTTCCAAACAATATATTTCCAAAGGTTAGTTCATAAAAATATTTATAAAAAAATTAAAGACCTATAAATTGATTCATTGGATTAATAATTTATCCCTCTTCACATTTCAGGTGATCATAAGCATCAACCAATCTATCTCATGCTTCAAACAACATCGGTCTTCTTGCACTGAACACATGTTGTCTTGAACTGCCAAAAATATTCCTATCTAAATAATGCCTTGGAAACTCTTTCAAGTGACCTCATCATGACTAAAACCTTATATAAATGGAAATATATCCAAATCCTCATTCCAACACAACTTGAATCATCTTCAAAATCTACCTATAGCTCAAGTTATGCTCATTTTACTAGACCCTGCTATTTGAGATCCCAAAAGTGCTCTTTGACAAGTCAACTTTTTGAACCTCAAAACACCATGTACCTACATGATAATGTCTTGAAACCTCTAATGACATAAATAAAAACTCCCAAATATCATGAACCATCAATTTTGCATAATGCTCCTTTGGACCATCTTGTCTTAAAACCTTCTTCTTCAAAAATGTTATTTTTAGGTGGGGCCCACTCATCATCATGACCTCAATAATACATTTATGGAAATATAAAATATTCATATATAACATAAAATAATCATTTTTATTAATCAATCAAAATTGGGTGACTACAAGCACTTTTCTGCAAACTACTCTTAGCTAGGGTTTAGCTAGGGTTTTAAACCACTTTACCTTCTTAACAATCATTCATAAAAATGTGACAATAAAACCACCTTATTATTTTTTTGAAAGCTTCATAATTGACCTTATAATATATTCCTAAGAGCTTAGATGCCCATGTAAAACATAAAATTCACAGTGAGCATCGAAGGTCCAACTTTACTTCAAAATCACATTAAAACTTACTCGGTTTCACCAAAACTTGCATATCTTCAAAAATATTCAGCATACTAACCTAAAGCTTGGTAGAAAGCACCGTGCCAACATCCCTAACTTTTCATAGTCACTACATAGCTCATATATTCCTGAAACTCTCTATCCACTCTCATTTACACATGCTTATTTGCATGTTTCTCACATGTAGCTTTCTAAGGACCTCGTAAAATCATAAAACCGTTGAATGTAGATCAAAAACTCACTATAAATTCCCTTTATACCATCATCATTCTTCTACCATGCTTAATCAAGACTGATTTTGTCCAAAATGCACACCTCATTACCATTTTGCATGCTCTAGGGCTAGAAACAAGCCTAGAATGACCTGACTCAACCAAGAACTGACCATGATGACTCAACGCAGACCCATATACACCCATAACACAACATATGTACTATGTTTTAACTCATGGAAAACTACAAAAAACTAAAGAATGTTCATACTTTGTTTCAGCCTAGCAAACCAAACACCAGGACCACTTAGAACACTCCTAAACTTGACACTACCAATCAACCTTCATGTTTGAGATCGATTGACACTGATAGGCACTCATACACCATCTTGACACCCTTTTCCATCAATGGGGTTGGCATAAATGAAAACACAACCACACAATGGTCAACATTTATCCCCCGGTCACAATGAGCCCAAGGGTGCTTAACTCAAGAGGGGCAAACTTTTTTTCCAAGGTGGCTGGGAATTTTTTTTTTGAAAGGCACATGATTAAGTATTACATTTAAAAGTAGAAATAGCTTGTAAGAATCATAAATTTCTACTAGAAACTCCTTTTGAGGTGACATTTTTTTGAAAGTGTGTATTTTTTCAAGGTTTTTGTGTTCGTGTTACTTTCAATCTCTTATGTCGATTTTACGAGACACTTTAAAGCCTTGGAAAATTTTATTCACACTACAATGTAAAGTGTCATATCCAAGGGTAATGTGATGAAAACTAAGACAAAGTTCCATTTTGGGGGTTTCATTATAGGTTTTGGTATTAACTTCCATCATTTTTTTGACTAGATAAATTCAAATAACTATTTGTCCTGAAAAAGAAGAGATATAAGATCACCACATATTGCATGATAAAATGCCCCCTTGGACTCATTCTGAGCCTAATGACTATGAAAAAAAAAGATATATTGGTTGAATAAAAATGGCATGGCCTACATACTAATATGTATCACTCTTCTTGATGATATTAAACACTAGATCGCATAAATTTATTGCCCTTTCACTACTTAGACATTCACATGACAATTGTATGTAGACCATGATTCTCTATTTAAAGGTGATGCTTACTTAGAAAACTATTCATGTGCGTATGATATTGAGACTACTACCGATCCTCCTACTTCTGACACCCCATCTACAATAAAGGAAATTTTTTTGTTACTTTAGAGTCTAAATTAGCTTCTTTAAGAGCTCCCAATGCTTCTTTGTAGCATGATTGTGCCATTCTCTCTTGTACTATTGCTACTTAAAATTTTATATGTGCTTCTTAGAGAACTTCTAGTGATTATTTGTAGCAAGATCACAACATTCACACTATATTTATTGATATTTTAGAGTTCGGTGTTTCTTCTTTGAGGGCTTGTAGTGATTTTTTTAGTAGGATAATACATGTATTTTGATTCACCTTATTAGGACTCATACCTACTAGACATCACTTATTTTTTTGCAGAGTTACACATATTATATCTAGATAACATAGTACACCGAGAATCAACACATGACTCCTAGATGCATGTGACCTCTCGAGGTCATGACAGGATAGTTGGAATGAAGTGGATGGGATGGGTAAATAGAATATGGATGGAATAGGTGGAAGTGACGATAAGAAATCAAGGCAACCTAATGTTCTCAATTGGAAAAATGGGTACTTGTTTGTTGAGGGCAATAAATTCTTGTCTCACTTGTTCGGGCATAATGCTAAGATCAAGTATGATTATTGTATGTAAGTCACGGTCAATATTAGTAGAACATAATAAGACCATGCTTGGTTGCGGAACACGGGGAATTGTCCTTCATCGTCTACGAAGTCCTCTCCGAAGAGGGTCACGAATATATGACAAACAATGGAAGAAGGACAAGTCTAATCCTACCTAGGTTGGTTTTCTAAGAACTCTTCGGCATTGTCTACCTCGTCTTTCAAAGGAATTGGTTATATGATGATGGTAGGTGGGACTAAGGTGTTCGGCTATGGTATAGTTGGGTCACAAACTCTTTGTCTTGATTGTCTTGGGCCTGGATGGTCATGTGGGCATGAAAAAAGGAAACTATGGATAAATAAAGCACGCAAAGAAACCAAAAGGGGATAAGGCTAAGTTCAGGTAACCTAAGCCACTAAGGAAACGTGGGAGCTTTTGTTAATTCCAATCTAATTAAATCTAAATTCCTATTTTAATCAATCAACACAAATAAGTTCAAACTAAAAAAATTGATTACTCTCCTTTAATTTAATTAAATCTGCATACAACTAATTAATTAAAGAAATGCAATCAAACTAATTGTCTTGTTTTTATATTTTCCAAAATCTTTTAAATGAAAGGAAATAAAACAAATAAATTAATCTCATTCCTTTAATCTATGTTTTTGGGATTTTTCTCCTTTACTGGAGATAAATAAATAAATGTTACAGAGAAATGGAAATTGCTTCTAATTACATGGAAACTATCTTTATGCTAAAAACAACAACACAAACAATGAAATAACCAAATGTGACTATTCCTCTGTTGTAGATTAATTAATTCTAATCTATTTTAAACATAGAATTTCTTCTAATTTGTAAATGTGGATTCTATTTCCTCTGTTAGATTTATCTCATAATCGTGGGAAGAAGTAAAAGATTCTCAGAAGTAATTCCCTCATTTGAAGCTTCCCTAGTAAAATACTAAAATTCTATAGAATCTTTTAAATGTGAATAAATTCAACAAAATGCACTGCATACGAAGCTTCTTCCAACTTACTTCCCTTACAGATATATAGGGATAAGTAGGAGGAATCTTTCAATAGAAGATTTTCTCGTATGCATGTTAAAATCTAACTAATGAATGAAAGAGAGTTACATGTAATTTGACACAAAAGAAATGAAAGACTTTGTGCACAATAACTTCCTCCAAATCCTTCCCAGAAAAACCCACAAGGATAAGATGACAAAGAGTTTTCAACGGAAGCTACTTATAGGAAACAAAACTGACTTATAAATTATACCTTTCTTAAAACAATATTTTGAATTGATTATGAATTAAAATCTAAATTAATTGGAAGCTTATAAGAATTGAATTACACTCCTAACCTTGAAATGTAGAAATGTGACAATAACTAGTGTTGGTTGTGCTTTTCTTTATCCCCTCAACTTCTTTTCTTATAATGAAACAAATGTAGTCTAGGGAGTTGTGTTGTATGGTAGGAAAAAGAAGTTGTAGAAGTGTTGGAGCAAGTTGGTTGTAAGTAGTCTAGTAGTAATGCAGGTAAGGAAGTAACATGGAAAAGGCTCTAAGTTTTCTTGTGTGCTTCTTAGCAATATTTCAGCAGAGTAACAATGTAATTCCAATTCAAGAGACTCCAACCAATGCTTGAGAAAAAAATTGGTTTTTATAGAAAGTTGGCAGGGAAGAGGTCCAACACACTTGGCAATCAAGAAGTGTCAAACCACTAAAAGGAGGGGAAGACAACTTACTAAGAATAGTAAGTAAAGAAGAAGAATTTCATATGCATCCATCAAGCTCAAAAATAATTGATTTGATCAAGAAACATGGAAGAAAATGACTTGGAAGCAAACAACATGCATATAGAACACGTTGTTTAAGTCTCGGATTTATATGCACAACTATCATTCTACGCAAATAGCCCGGTGGTTACACAACCGCCGTGTGAAGTTACCTAATTTAAAGGTGAAACTAAGGAAAATGAGGGAAAAAAACATTTGTGAGAGCATGTGAGGCTAGGAAACTAAGAACCAAAGAATACTAAGTCACAAAGGCAAGAAAAAAGTGAGGGAATGGAACCTAGATTCATCATTTACTTTGGAAATTAAAGTTATCATCATTAGGGCTTTTTACTGTTTCAACAATGTAGCACTATGTAATTTTGGGTGCATACATATTACCCCCTTGAAGAACCGTTTTAGCCATAAAGAGGTGTAACAACGTGAAGTACGAGTATGGCGCTCCCAAATAGGAAGGTTAGAAATTATACCTTTGTTGGTGAGAATTTTTTTGGTTGGTAAAATTAGGTGTCTCCACCAACATTCATAGGGCTACACCCCTCTACATTGAATGGTGTGACTCCCATTATTGAATGAAAACTAATCTAATCTATCTATTGTTGTGGGTTGGCCAAAAAGTCGGGATCACATAGGGACACTCCACTGAACCTATGGCAAGATGCTTGTACAGGGGTACAAGGGAGGAAATTTGATGCGGGATCATCAATACCAGGGTTATTATAGGCAAGTAGGGATCAAATTTTGGCTTTCTAGAGTCATTAGGTTGTTTCAAGAATCATCTAGGTGGCCACTTAAGTCCGAGTGTGTAAGAATTCAAATAAGGAGGTTTCCCTCCATTTTTGCCAAGTTTAAAATTTTGAAATTTTGCTAAGCCATTTGTGGCTTCTTTGGAATTTTTAGTTTTTCTAATTGGTTTAATAGGTTCTTTAGGATTTTGTAAGGTCTTAATTATTGTTTGGAGGCTCCAAATTATGACCTATAGTGTGAATTTGTAACTCCTTTCTTTGAGTTAACGTCTTGTTCTTAAGTAATTTGCATATATGATGTCATCATGAAGCATAATAGGTCAATTACAACCAAAACTCGAGCAAAGGAGTATTTGAAGACATTTTGTAACTAATTTATTTATTGATCAATCAATTGAGAATGAATTTGGAGCTCCAAAGAAATTTAGAGGGTTGTAATGTTCTTTGTATGTATACTCACTGTGAGATCAAACTATAAATGATTGTGTAAGACTCAGTACGCAAACATTAGGTAAGTTCAAGGTAGGAGTAACTGGTATGGAGGTATATTTACTCTCATAGTAGCAGTGAATGAAAAATTCAAGGATTTTTGAATGATTTTGAATGACTAAACTATAAGTTCTCAATGAAATAACTATGTGCACATTTAGTAGATTTATGAGTTGTTAGAAGGGAAGCAATGTTTGTTACTAGTGCAATCATGGTCATCATCATGAGAAGACCTATGTGATTCTATACAAAAACATTGTAAAAAGGAAGAAGGTTCAAATATAAGACTAGCAACTCCATTAATGAAGTTCCCATGTTTCACCACAAGCCTGTGCAGTATAGACTGAGACAAAGCACGTGATTTGTAAAGCTAGGATCTATTCCCTGTTAAGATAAATAGTTTCTAAAAGTGTGTGTAGACATTTTGAGGTGAATTGGGGCTTTGAATTTGATCACAAACGTTTGGATGAAGAAAAGTTCCTTCTCGGGCCTGTGAAAGACTAAACCTTAGGGTTTTAGGAAAGTTTAATTGCTAGAAGGCCAAGATACCAATCTCAGGGCCTGAAAAACTTTAATAAACCATCCTCATGGTTTTCACATCAAGATTAAAAATTAAGTTTTAAAGAATATCAAGCCAATATAAATAAATTGTTGATAGTTTGTTTAAGGGACAATATTTGTGCATGAAAACCTAACTTAAACATTGTTTTGTGATTTTTCAGACCATCTTTACAAAGTGAACTATAGTGAAAATCGAAACACTAATTATTTGGATAAATGGGTATCTAAATCATGCTTTTAATGGTGGATATGGTTTTGCAATCAAAATTTACACCCTTGTTTTCTCTAGGACAGGCCTAGTAAGGAGAGATAAGCTTGAGCAAGAGGTTGTAAAGGAAATGATAGTTATTTGAAGAGTTAAGATAAAAAAATTCACCCACACCTATAACTTAATAAAGGGTATTCAAATCCACTAATAAATTCCTCAGAAACTTTGTATATTATCTCAAATCATACCATTCCATTGAATGATGTTCTCAAGAAGTCACCATGAGTATTTTTACAAAATGGATTAAGTTGATCAAACATTGAGTTTCCAAGGATTTGATTGACTGAGTTAGGTTGTATGAGGAGTAGAAGATCATGTTTGTAGCCTTGATTGCACTAAGTTGAGCCTATAAAATAGATTTGCAAGATTTTGTTGTTTCCTAGTATTGAGAACAAGGTGTAATTACAAGATTTGGACTAAGTTGAAAATGATTCTCAAAGACTTCTTGTTGAGAGTGTGATGATCCTAGGTGTACTACATCAAAATTACAGTGATATAGGAGAAGGAGGGAAATTAGGCAAGGAAGGTTATCGTTGTGAGTAGGAAAACTACAGATTTCACACCCAATAACTAGATTAGTTCAATTATTCAATATAGACAAAAGCAATAATAAAGCTATCAGTGAGACAAATGAAACCCACATAGACACATAGTTCTATGAGGACCATTCATAAAGATACAAAGCTCTCTTTAATCACCATGCTTACAAAGTGCATATAAGAGGGAAAAGAGGAAACATGAGAAAGGGAAAATGGAAGAAAAGTAGCTTTTATTTCATGTGTAGTGTTGAGTACAAAGCTTTAATCAAGCTACAAAAATTCACTATTGCTACCAAGAATAAAATTTTCAAGATCCTTTGGAATGGAGAAGCCATCCTAATTATAGCAATATGAATAGACCTCTCATCTCCCTCATATAACTCTTTGTATTCCATATTCCACTTGTGACCTTTCGATTTCCATAAATTAAGTATTTCTCTTATAATTTTGAGAAAATACTTTTACAAATTTAAAATATGTCACTTAAGTGACTAAGATGAAATACAATGATGAAGCCCAATAAATAATTATAAAGGAGAGAGAAGGGAGAGAGAGAAAGGGAGAAAGGGAGAGAAAGAGATGCTCTGAAGCATGGATGAAGAACACTCTATCTCTAATGAAGATCAGCTCCACTAATGAATTGTGAACCTTTGAACCATGAGAAAACTCCTCTTAAACAATCCATGAAAAGTTGCCACTCCTTTTGACCAATTATGCATATGAATGAAGGCTTGATATAATTGCTTGCACAATGCAACCATGATGATTCCACCACCTTGAGGATTTTTATGATTATACTTTGACCCCGAAGATCCTCCACACTGATGAAGGTTTCTCCTTAAAACACCTTTGAACACTTTTCCCCTTGCTAACAATGATTCATGATCTCCTCCTCACACATGATACACGGATAATCTGGACCACCAAATGAGTGTTGAATAATAACATTGTTGCAATTTCTAATGTGCATTCCAAATGATCTCGTGAATCTGAAAATTCATGGCTTCTAAGATGTTTTCCTATATTGGAAAAGGGGGTTTACTATTTTTATTAAATGGAAATTTTCCACCCTTTTCGACTGTGATCACTCAATTTGTCCTTCTGGATGACCTTTGTGCACACTGCTTCCACCAAAATTGCTCTTTGTGAGGACTTACTAAAAATAGTCAGTGCCTATGTTGGAGGCTTACTATATTTATAAAGTGGTGTTCTAGACCTCGGTTTTTGACAAAATAATTTTTTTATGATATGGGTTTTCCTCTTTGTTGCACCTCGAAATTTCACATCAACCTGAGCTCTAGAAATGGAGATATTAAAATTCAAAAATTTACCACGAGGAAATTGGGGTTTTCTTGTTGCAAAATTTTTAGGTTTTGTACACAAATTCATTCACTTGGGTTTTAATGGCCTTTGAAAATGTGGAAGAATGCAGAAAACCCCATGTCAATTTGTGCACCGGTCTTTAAGTTACAAATATTTTCACTTTGTGGGTTACGAAGTCATTCTGGCAAAGAATAATCCTAGAGCCTTCAAAAATCCATGTTTTTCTATGGATTTATCTTCATTAGATCATGAGAATATGGTAGAAATGAATGGAGGATGAAAATGGTGGTGGAAGTATTTGAGCAAAAAATTCAGTAGAGTTTCGGCAACATATGGAGAATGTGGGGGAATGGAGGAAAAATTGGCAAAGTCTTACATTTATATGAATTTGGAAAACCATGAGGGGGTGGGTGAATTTTTTTACCCATTGTCCCCTTGGTTTGGGAAAATAGGTGCACAAAATTTCACCTTAACCCTTTCATGACAAGTTTCGCTCAACCATTTGATGAGAGGAATAAAGGGGGAGCTAAAAATAAGAACTTGGAAGCAAGATTTGGGTCGTATGAGGAATCATGGGGCCTAAAGGGGGTGGGGTACTTTTTTTCCCCAATTTTCCACTTAGTTTGGTAAAATAGGTGCAAAAAGTGTGCCTTAGCCCTAACCTGACAAGTGGCGTGCATGCGAGTTGGTGGAGGAGGAAGTCAACTTGGTCAAAGGAGCTTAAAGTGAGTCGTGGGGTCATATGAGTGACCAGAGTGCTTAAAGGATGGAGGAACACTTTTTGTACCTATTGTCCCCATGGAGAGGGACAAAGAGGACACAAAAGTGTGACTCAGCCTCAGTTGCCACTTGTCCCTTTACAAATTTGACTAAGTATCGAAACACATACCTTGGAGGGTGACTTGGAATGACCATAACTTGAGCTCCCGGATGAATTTTTACACGATTATTTATATTATTTCATATGGAAAATGAATTTTGAGAAGGATTGGATGGGACCCACACCATAATGTGGCTTTTAACACCTTAAAATACCTCATTTTTTCTTAAGATCCCCTGTTGTACAAGGAAAGAATGACCTACCTAGAAAAATGCATGGGGTTTTGGATTGATCTATTTTTTCAACCATGTAGAAGGTTGAAAATTATTTCCAATGATATATTTTTGGTCTCACAACTAATTCCAGAGATCCCAGAATCACCTTGTGAAGTTAAGGTACCCTTCCGTTGTGTAAGCTCCTTCGGCCTCAAAAACCCATTTCTAGTGAACTGGCTCCTAAACCTCATAAACTTCCAGAATCTTCCTAAATCAGTTGCACAATCATTTCGGATCATGAATCCACCACCATGATGATTATATGTCTTGATATTTCTTCGTGATTGTGCACTTGTCTTAGAAAGGTTGATGATAGCCCTTTCTAAGCTTTCTTGAAAACCCACTTTTAGAGATAATGTTCCAAGAGTACTTGTTGTTGGGTAGACAAAATATAGCCTACGTATGAAAGGTGCATAAGGTTTAGGTGCGCATGCATAGGGTGCATGGAGGCACATGGAAATACAATGGAATAAGGTGCACCTGGGAAAGTGTAAATTCAGAACTTAGAACTTAGCCATTTTACGATGAAAGGCTATTTTTGGATGTGGAGTGCAATGCACACTTTGTAGAAGAATTGGAGAACACGTGAAGACTATTTTGGGAGACTAGAAGATCAAGAACCATGCAATGTGTTGAGGTTATTAATAGGATTATACTACATTTGTATTATTAAGTGATCTATTATTATTGCTTGCATGCTTTGTATTCTCATGTAAGGGCGCATGGCTATTATTAACATGTAGCCTATTTTTGAAAGGTGCATGAGCAGTGAAGGGAAAGTCCCCACCCCTATAAATATGTATTGATTTTCATGGTTTACGAGATCACTTGGTATTAGAGTTATGTTGTTGGTTTGCACATGTGCATTACTCATGGTGACACAATTAAGGATGTATGAAGCTTCGTGTTTGCGCGGTATTTAATACAATTGATCATATTGGATGGATAATGGTGTTGGATAGAACCGAGTATGGATCTTGTATGTAAATCTGATTATAGTAATTGTTTAGTTATTCCTCATATGATTAAGATCTAGATCTGGTTTATGTACTGTGATTTAATTGATTATTTGTTATGGATATGAATTATACATTCAATCATACTAAAATCTTGTACAAGATTCTCTAAAGAGGAACCTTATACCCTTGTGCGCTTCAGGTGAGCACTCAATTCAAGCTTAGTGATGTGTCAGTGTGCCTTAGGTTATTGGTGGTAAAATCTAGGCTACATTTTGGTTCCATTGTTGGGACCTCTTTTTCAATTGTCTAGTAGGATGTTGTAGTGAAGCCAAACAAAAGTAATTCCGGTCGAGATCATTTATCATGGATACAATTAGGAGAGGACGCATAGAGCATTGAGGACATAATGTCAGATGCACAATTATTCAGATTGAACTGTGCACCCTCGAACTTAGAGGATATTGTTGTATTTTTGCGAATAGGTGTGGCACCAGAGGGAATGAAGGCTTGAAAAGAAACAACTTGTTATACGTGTCGCGCCTTATATGATTATCGGTGTTATACAAACTAGGTCGGGATGAATTTTTACGCATTAGGTGCATACTTGAGAATGAATGTGAAGTAATTATGGAGGAAGCTCGTGGCAGTATTACAAGTGGACACTATGCATAGGATATCATGCCATGCGTAAGATTCTTTAGCTGGCCTATGATGGGAAACGTTATATAAGGATTATAAAGAATATTGTAAGGCATGTGACCATTGTTAGCTCCTTGGAAAGCATGGGCATAGGGATGAGATGCCTTTGAGGCCTATTGCTAGTGCAGAACCTTTTAAGAAGTGGGCAATTGACTTTGTGGGTCCTATCTCCCCACCCACACATAGGATTGGATCATACTTTATCATAACTTATATAGATTATCTTACAAGGTGGGATGAAGCGGTGCTACAAAGGATTACACGGCTGACTACAGCAGCATGAGGTTTCTATGGGAAAATATTATCAACATGTATGGATGCCCTTTAAGTTTGACAAGTGATAAGGGTACTCATTTTCTTAATGAGACCATCAGGATACTATTGGATGAATTTATGGTTACACATCATAAGACAACACCCTATCACCCTTAGGCAAATGGAACTGTTGAGGCCTTCAACAAAATATTGAGCCAAACCTTGATAAAAATTTGTGATGTTAGAAGGAAGGAC
Source organism: Taxus wallichiana var. yunnanensis (assembly GCA_018340775.1). Lineage (NCBI taxonomy): Eukaryota > Viridiplantae > Streptophyta > Pinopsida > Cupressales > Taxaceae > Taxus > Taxus wallichiana. The sequence continues at coordinate 353,838,853 of CM031237.1, forward strand.
TGGGATGATAAGGTCTATGTTGTACTTTGGGCATACAAGTCAACCTACAAGAAGTTGAATAAAGAAACATCCGTTCAGTTGGTGCTTGGCGCGGAGGTTGTTCTACCAGTGGAATTCATGTTACCTTCTCTACGTATTGCATGCACCGGAGGTTTAGCGGATGATAAAGATTTGGAGGAACATATTGACAAACTGATGTAGTTGGATGAAAGGCGCTATAGCAAGATGGAGTCGAAGCAAGAAAAGGCATGACATGATAGGCATATCAAGGATAAGATCTTGAAGTTAGACACATGGTTCTTCTTTATGACTCAAAGTTTTTGTGCTACCTGGAAAACTTAAGGTGCATTGGTTGGGACCGTATGTTATAACTTATATACTTGATTGAGTGCTTGCCATTTAGAAACCTTTGGATTGAACAAAGTTTCTTGGTTACTTCAATGGGAGTAGGTTGAAGCCCTAATATAAATAAGTCTTCTTGGTGTTTGTAATAAGGAAATATTGCCACTTAGATTAGGTTTCCTTATTGCATTTCTTTTATATGTGTCTCCTTCATCATTGTTATGCTTTGTCAATTTAGTTCAGTGTTTTATGTAATAAGCACACTTGCGTACCAGAAGTTGTTTACTATCTCCGTTTTCATGCACAGAGGACCGCACATAACTTTAGTGTGGGGTGGAGTATTTATAAGGTATATAGAACAAGTTTGGATGACATCTGAAGAAGGTATGCATAAGAGAGAGTTATTGGGCAAGTGCATGAAGGAAAGGTGTGGATAGAGAAAAATTTCTCCTAAATGACGACCACATATGGATCAATGGATACACATTGTAATGCGAGGTAGGCTATAGTAGTGGAAAATACTTACTAAAAGGTGCATTGGTGAAATACTTCAGCGCATGAGGGCGCGCGAAGGAGGTTTGTGGCCAAGAAGTAGGATTTATGCTAGAAGGTTATGATTGTGGTGCAAAAATGAGCAGCATGAAAAACTAAAGAAATGATAAATCAATACAAGGTACAAGGTGGTAGGTGGAGAGCAATAAATACATTTTAAAAAATATATATAAGGTGGTGTTGTGAAATCATTTTCACCTTTACGAACAAGATTATTCAAGTGAGTTGTTGATGAGCAAGCTAGAGAATGAGCTGTGAAGTGTAGAGAGCCACGAACCAGTTAGATTTGTCAGATTTATGCACCAAGGGGATTACTACTCCATTTGGAGAAGTTTTTTTAGCAGAGTAGAGGTGTGTGTGGAGAAAATTGATAGGTAGGGTTCGGGTTTTGAGCTAGGGCATGCGGTTTTGAGCTAGGGCATGTAGAGTTGGAGTTACAGAGCTCAAGGAAGGTAAAAGATCCCACCTTTATAGTTATTATGGCACGAGGAGAGCATAAGTGGTGCAAGGGAGAAGAAGTAGAAGGAAGTAGAAATTGAAGTGGAGGACACTGTCATCACCAATCCGGCACTATGATAATTCTTCACCGGGAACTCCTCGTGCTATGATTATTTACTAATGCATAGCTTTTAGTTTGGTGGATGGAATCTGGAAACACAACAACAAACATAACACAAGAATACCATAGACTATGATAAGAAGGAATGATGATAAATCTGAAATATCGAGTAAACATGAAATTGTTACAATCTCACCCATAAGGTACTTGAGTGCTCTTGACTTCACTTGCCTTCCAACAATAACTATGGGAGAAACTTCACAATTACACCTCTTAATGGATTTTTAACACACCTTCAAAATGATGGCTTCCTTTACACACTTACTCATACAATATTTCTCACTACTTCTTTTCTATGCTAAATGAGGGGGTGGCCTCTTTATTTATAGGAATTGAGGCTTATCCACCTTATCTCTAAGATCGGATAGAAAAAGGCCAATCATATTCCATGCCTAAACTCTTGCCTTTACATGTAAGGCTTATCTTCTAAGATAAGATAAACCTTATCATCTCACATGGGTTCCACCTTTTTAGACTTTTCCACAAATAAAATACACAAAATATTTATGACATCACTCTTTGTCCTTATTACAAATATAATATTTCTAATTCCTAATCATGTAGACCCTACTTCTCTACTTATCCCAACTTTGACATTTTAACATTACCGGACCACTTACGACAAATATTTACTTTTTACAACATTCCTATTGTACTTTGGTATTTATTACCGTACTCTACATTATTATTGAAAATCTTGTGGCCTTTCATTATCTTCTATTGGACGCCACTACTAATTATACTTAACAACATCCTATTCCTAATACATACATTAATAAAATAGAAATTACGGAGAAAATTTTAGTGTCGACATCTTCCCCCTTCCTAGCTTCTACTCCGTCCTCGAGTAGACTATTCAGTGCTTGGAAAATCTTCAACTTGTCGTGGTTGACCCATTTTGTAATTGGAGTGCCATCCAATACCTCCGGTCAGTGCGTACCATTTTCATGCACAATTTATTTTGTAGGGCCTCATCCATTTTGGAAGAAATTTTCTTTGTCTTCTTTTTTTGTATCTAGAATCATATACTAGAACCAAGTTATTCACATGAAATGGAGACCAACAGATCTTTTGATCAAAGTATTTCTTCGCTTCATTTTCTTCTTATAGCTTGTATCTTTTGCTATTTCCCATTTCCTCTAACAAATGAAGATGTACCAACCTTTCTTTTCTTGAATCACTTTCATCCATCCTTTCATTTTCATAATTCTCACGGTGGGAATATCAAACTCAATAGGAAGAAGCTGGATCAATGCCATAAGCCAAGAGGCTGGGAGTATCCATTGCTTGACTTGTATGTTGCCCTATATGCCCACAATCTTTGCATGAATCCTTTTATCCCACTTATGTACTGCAAGTGCATCTTTTGCTAGAATTTGACACAACACAAAATTTGTTCGTTCCACCTGTCCATTTGTGCTTGGCTTGTATGTTGTTGCCTTCTGTGCTTAATAGAAAACTTGTTGACTAGGGCTTCTACCACCTCATTAATGAAGTGGCTTCCTTGATCTGTTACAATTTCTAATGGGCAACCAAATCTGGTGACAATGCATTCATATATGAACCTTGCCACTTCATCCATGGAAGTTGTTTTCAATGGCCTAGCTTCAACCCACTTGGTTAAATAATATGTGGCAACTACAATATACTTATTTTGGCGTGGGGTAGTTGGAAGTGGACCTACAATGTCTATTCCCCACTTTTCAAAGGGACCAAGTGGAAGAATAGGGCATAATGGAGCTGATGAAGTCTTACGGTTACCATGTGTTTGACAAATATCACATGTCTTACAATAATTATAACAATCTCTAAAAAGAGTGGGCGGTGATAACTGCGATCAAGATCCTTCTTGTTGTAAGTTTTCCAGAGAAGTGTCCTCCACATGTACCATTGTGGAATTCTTCTATCAGCTCCTTCCCTTGATCACGTCCAACTACCCTCTTGTATTGTCCATCAGGTCCTATTTGAAATAATACTCCATGCAGAATAGAATATGGATGAGTGGCTTGAGTAATCTTCCTCTTAGTCTTTGCATTGGCACCATCAGGAAACTTGAATTCATTTAGATAATTCCAAATATCTATGTATTCACTAGGGATTGTGTCAAGAGATAACAATGCTGCATCTGGGAAATCATCATCATCACAAGGCAAACCTAAACCATCATAGGCTCGAGAGAGTGCATCTGCATTGACATGCTTCTTTCCTGGCCTATCTATAATATCAAATTCAAATTCTTGTAGAAAAATTATCCATCTTGCTATCCTCCCTGATGGGTTAGGCTTATTGACAATATATTTTAGAGCTTGATGATCTGTTACAACTATAAATTTCTGCCCTAGCAAGTAATTTCTAAACTTCTTTACAACAAAAATGATAGCTAGAGCCTCTTTTTCAGTTATAGTATAATTTACCTCAACACTGCTCATTTGTCTGCTCCCAAAGTAAACTGGATGATCATTCCCATTTTCATCCTTTTGGCTCAGAGTACTTCCTAGTCTTTGCACATGAGGCATCGTATACACAATGAATGGCTTGCTTCAATCTGGATTCTTTAAAAGCAGTGAAGATATGGGCTTCCTTCATTGTTCAAAAGCTTCATGTGCCTTATTTCTTGGTTCATAAGTAACATCCTTCTTCAAGAAGCGGGTTAGTGGTACATCTGCAATCTTTGAAAAATTCTTGATGAACCTTCTATAGTAACCACATGGCCTAAAAATGATCTCAACTTACTTCTATTCATAGGAAATGGTAACTCTTTGATTTTTGAAACTTTATCAGGATCAGTACCAATACCATCTCTGGATACAACATGCCCTAACAAAATGCCTTTAGAACATCCAAAGACACACTTTGTAGGGTTTAGTGAGGCTTGTGATTCATCTAACCTTTGAAATGTTGTCTCCATCTGGTGCAGGTGGTCCATCTTGCTCCCATAGATGCAAAAATCATCCAGAAATACTCTGATGAAGTTCCCAATGTAGGGTTGAACACCTATTTATCAAACATTGGAATGTTTGGAGCATTACACAACCCAAAAGGCATAACTCTATAAGCAAGCGTTCCCAAGGAGTGGTGACGTGGTCTTGTGATCTTTATCTGCTATACGAACTTGGTTGCATGGGCTATATCCATCAAGCAAAACTATAGCACTCTGGCCGGCTACTTCGCCCAAGATCGATCGAGAATGGAAGAGGGTAATGATCCTTCTTTGTTGCCTTATTGAGCCTGTAGTCAACACAAATGCGTAGCTTCCCATTCTTTTTATTGAGATCACAATGGGAGAAACCCATTCGAATTCTCCACAAGTAAATATGAACCCTTGCATCAAGCAACTTATCTATTTCTTCTTTTATAGTCTTGGAAAATTAGGATTCATTCTATATGGCATTTGCTTTATGGGCTTAGCACCATCTACTAGCTCAATAGAATGTTCTACCCAAGTTACTTGTGAGTTCCTTGTAATCAAAAGTGAATATGTGTATGTACCTTCGAAAGAGATGGAGGTAGGATTCCTTCTCACTCTCCATCACAATATCACCAATCTTTATTTGTTGGAGACGATCATCAATTTCTTCTTCAGATAATTTTATGGGGTCATGAGTCGGTGTGACTGGAAGGATATCCATGACCGAAACATCAACCTCACTTTCTTCATCTTTGGTGTCAACTTCATGGTACTAGAGTAATCAAAGGATGTCCAATCATCAGTTTCATCACTTGAATCGACTGGGTTTGCCTTATGATGCCGAGGGATCACGTTTATTTTCACCCTCTCTCTACCACGTCCAAGTGTCATGAAGCCTTCATTCCAGTAATGAACTCTCCTTAGCCATGGTCTTCCCAACAACATTGGGTACACAACAGTACCATTTTTCATCACCTGAAAGTCTACCACACATACAACACCCATAACAGATATTGCCACATTTGAAACTACACCTTTTGGTTTAGTTTTTCCCTTATTTAATGACCTTAACATAAGTGTTGAGGGGCGATCAATTTTTAAACCCAACATATTCATTACAGACTCGGTCATTACATTAACTGCAGCACCTCCATCAACTAAGACATCATGAATTGAAATACCATTACATAATACCTCAGCTTGTGGAGCGTAGGGATCGACTCTGCCTCCAAAATAGGGACCTCAACCTCCTTCCTTCGTTGAGCATTGAGTCCACTTCGCAGCTCCCACCTCTTCTCAGAAGACATAGCCAAGAGTTGACCATATGTAATATTTGTAGGCCTTTTGGATAGATCTTCTAAGATGGAGTATGGTCCTTGTCCCTGGAAAATCCTGCACACCCAACTTTCTTCTCCTATGTTTCTTACTAGTTTCTCCTTTCATCTTCTTAGGATTATTTCCATCTTGGTTATCTTTTCTTTCTTTCTTTTTGTTACAAACACATCTACTTCATTATTTTTGCTTTTATCCACTACATCAAAAGAATTCACAGTGCTTTCCCTTTATCATTATCTCTTGTACTGGATGTAGAAGCTCTATCGAGACAATTATACTTATAATGACCCTTTTTATAACAACCATAACATATGACTTGTAAATATTTCTTTTGGACATCTATCTCCTTTGAGAACTAAATTCTTTTCCTTGAAGAAGATTAATAGTTAAGCGACCCATCTTCTTGAAGGAGATCTTCATACTCAGGTAGATGTACTAGGAGAAATATTTGTGCTAGAGTGGTTGTGGATTACGGACCAAAGGTGTCTTTGGTGTAGGCTCTACTTTAGCAACAATTTCTTTGGGCTCCTCTTCCATGCTTTCTTCTTGCCTTCTTGCAATCTCCTTTGCTTGATGGTAGTTTGGGTGGTCATACTTCACTCATTATCGATCTCTGGCTTCATCCCAAGAATGAAATGTTTACATAGGATATTATCCACGCCATTCATAAACCCATCCGCTAATCCTTCCTTAGGATCGGGTATCGAGCTTCCTCCTTAGCTCAGAACACGAGCATGATAATCTCTTATCTTCTCCTTATCTCCTTGGGCTAGCTTTGTGATCGCGATCATAAGATTTGCATATTTCTGTTGTTCACCAAATTCTTCAAGAAAACTTTCGACTTAATGAATCCCATGAGTTTTTCACATTTTCACCTAGTGTTTCAAAAACCACCTAAGTGTTGAACCATCAATGTACGACAAAATTCAATCCATTGTTCCCTTCTTATGAGGCCATTACAAATACAAGATCGTTTAAACTCTTGAATGAAAGAGGAAGCATCTTCATTAGATTGGGCTGAAAAAAACAAGAATCTTCCCCATTTTCAAAAGTAACCACAATGAAATACCAACCCACAATACAATCAACGAGACTTATGTGCAAAAATAATTGGAATTTATAATAGAAAGTTACTTTACACCTTTCTAAAGTAAAATAGAAATGACCACGGTAAACTATGGTAAAACTTGACTTATTGCGATAAAAATTAACTCTTGTGGTAAACACTATAAAAGTGAAGTTACTGCGGTAAATACTATTCACGGTAAAAAGTGACTTTACCATGGTAATTACTATGCCACAGTAAAAACAAGGTTACCCTCCAAATAATTTTTTAACTAAGTGGAATATCTCCGGAAAATCCATTAAAGAGGAATGGAGAACGGAACCAAAATGTCATCACCAATCCTAAACTATGATAATTCTTCACCGGGAACTCCTCGTGCTATGATTATTTACTAATGCATAGATTTTAATTTGGTGGATGTAATCTAGAAACACAACAACAAACATAACACAAGAATACCATAGACTATGATAAGAAGGAATGATGATAAATCTGAAATATCGAGTAAATTATAATATTAACATGAAATTATTCTGATCTCACCCATGAGGTACTTCAAGTGTTACTGACTTCACTTGCCTTCCAACAATAACTATGGGAGAAACTTCACAATTACACCTCTTAATGGCTTCTTTAACACACCTTCAAAATGATGGCTTCCTTTACACACTTACTCATACAATATTTCTCACTACTTCTTTCTATGCTAAATGAGGGGGGTGGCCTCTTTATTTATAGGAATTCAGGCTTATCCACCTTATCTCTAAGATAGGATAGGAAATATCTTCCAGCCAATCATATTCCATGCCTAAACTCTTGCCTTTACATGTAGGCTTATCTTCTAAGATAAGATAAACCTTATCATCTCACATGGGTTCCACCTTTTAGACTTTTCCACAAATAAAATACACAAAATATTTATGACCTCACTCTTTGTCCTTATTACAAATATAATATTTCTAATTCCTAATCATGTAGACCCTACTTCTCTACTTATCCCAACTTTGACATTTTAACATTACCGGACCACTTACAACAAATATTTACTTTTTACAACATTCCTATTGTACTTTGGTCATGACCGTACTCTACATTATTGATGATGGGTACTTACAGTAATTTATTATCTTATTGGACGCCACTACTAATTATACTTAACAACATCCTATTCCTAATACATACATTAATAAAATAGAAATTACGGAGGAAAATTTTAGTGTTGATAACACCGATAAATTTGTTTATCGGAGATATGGTACCACGAGGATTTACATGGTTACGATTGGGACTCACATGTTCACCGCAATAAAGTGAGTGATTACAACCACTAGATGATAGACAATAAGGATGATTGATAATTTATTGGTGAAGAAGATAAATAAACACACAGTGATGATATGGCCCAATATGACAATGTGGGTGAAAATATTTTGATAATGGTAAGAGTTTTACAATTGTATGAACTCCCTTATTCTCGAAAACTAGAGAATTTATACCAATGGTTGATGAGTAGACTCCATGAGGACATATTCTAATTTTTTGGGTAATGGATGAGGATCATTGTGCACCCCTAATTTGGACCCTGACGATGGATTGAGGAGTTCGAGCACAGAGGTTAGCGGTGACTGATAGATAAGGCAGAATCATTTGCCTTATCTATCGAGTTACCTTAAAATTTAGGAATTGATCAAAACTAGCCATAGGGGGTAATTTTTAATAAATTTATAGTGAAAATGACCACAAGGGGGGTACCATGTAGGTGTAGACACATAATCACGCACTATGGGTAATTATCTATTCTCTGATTACATACTACTATTCATATGATTCCTAAATAAGAATGATACTAATTAACCCATGTCTTTGGCCACATTGCTTTCCTTTGCCACTTTTCTTGGTCTTATACCTCTGCTTGCTCAGTCTGTCTTTTCATACTTAAACATTTTTCATCCTACATACCAACACCAGACCAAGATGCCATCGTCCAATCTAGGGCCCTATCCTCTTTGTATTTTGTGTCAATTTTTGGGTCCTTTCTAGTTGTTTAAGCATCTTATCTTTTTCATGATCGGTAGGTTGACAAATGTTTCCCCTCGGGAAAAATTGGCTAGCGAGGGACCCATATGATCACGAGACTCCTAACGGGGCCTCTAAGGTTGAAATCTAGTTGCAGTAAGTGGTTTTGGGGTCTCGGGAGCACTTTTAGTTAATTCAGGAGTGAGAGTAATATTGAGGAATTTTTTCCTTTTCTGGGTTTTGACCCTTATGATCAACTTGAAAGATAATGAAATACGATCCCCATGGGCCCACATTTGACCTTAAAATGAGAAAAATAGTAAAATCATGTCGAGACAAAAGTACCTTGCATTCAGTCCACATAATGCCCCAGACACGAGAAATTTGAAAAATAATTGAAGGTTAAGGTTCAAGGGTTAAAAATTCTAGTTTGGGCCTTATATAGGCCATCGAGGTAAAAAGAGAGGTCATCGAGCTATTTGGTGAGATGGAGGTTGTTTTAGGGGATTCAAGTTAAAAAGTTCACCGAGTAACTTGATGAGCTTCTCGGAGTCGAGTTGGGTGTATGGCGAGCTATGCGAGCAAAGTCGGCTCTATGTAGAGATAAATGGCTCAACGGTCGGGAAAAGCTTGATGGAAAGGTGGTCGGGGCTGAATTTGAAGGTGTATAGGTAGAATGTGATCCCATCGTAAGGATGAAGTCCGAGCTCAACTGTCAATAAGAGGCCGAGATACACTATATGGAGAGATCGAATTGGTGAGCTACAAAGTTGTGAGGACTAAGGTCGAGGATATAATGTGAGACCTATAGAGAGGGAGAGCTCGACATCGTTCGAGTTCACAAGCAAAGATAAAGGTTGAGCTCCTCAAGCTCGGCCCAATGGTTTATTAGTGTGCGATGCTTTTCACTGAAAGAGTCTAAGTTGTGAAGTGAGATAGCACGGGCATTGATGGCGAGTGGGCATGATGCGAGTTGGATGGCCCAAGACACAAGGAAGGTGCTTGGCCATGATCTAGGCTAGATCGTGACGCAGGTGCAAGGAAGACACTCAGGTTCAAACCAAGTGATTCGCAGAGAATTAAATGATGGTTTAACAATAAAGTCGACTAGGGTAACTCATAAGAGCTTTGTTGAAGGAACCAAGCCAAGGCAACGAGGAGATAGTGGTCAAAGGAATTGGGGGTTGTTCAATGCAAGGTTATGGAGATTTCGAATGACTGAGCTAGGGTCAAGCCCAAAAGAGCTCAGCGCAAGAAGAATCACAGGCGGCTCGATGAGTCATAACAGTTGAGATCGCCAAAGAATGTGTGATGTGGTGAATGGATAAGTGAGTCTTTGTTATGGGCCAAAAACAAGTAAAGTAGAACCAAATCGACATAATGATTGCCAAGTTAAAACCATGCAATGTGGTGAATTGAAGAGGACTTACTTCACTGAGTAAGCGAGGGCTCCAACTCGACAAGCGAAGCATGTCATTTTGACACGTAAAGGAAGTAAAATGATAGAGTTGTGGGCGATTGGGAGATCCCTTACTAAAATAGAAAGATGGGGCGTGTTCAACACAAAGCAAGTATAAGCAAGCCAAATCACCACAATGAACAAGGCCACCAAGTCAATAGCAAAAAGTTGCATCAAATTGAAGAGCCCTTACTAAAATAGTAAGTGGGGTGTCATTCAACGTAAGCCAAGTAAAGGAGGATCGAATTGACATAGAAGGAAGAAGGTGAGTTGAGCAGGAAATGAAGAGATCTTACTTTTCAATGAAATGTGAAGCAAAGTAGCCCGAGTTTGATGTAAAACATGTAAGTCAGCATTTTGATGGGCTAATTCTTCATGTCAAAAAGTGTCGATGCGAGTAGAGCTATGTCGATTTGACGCAAATGAAACAAGTCGTAGTTCTATGCAGAGATCTAGAGGATCTTGCTAAAATAGTAAGAGTGGTTGATTTTGATGTAAAATGAGTAATAGTAATGCAAAAGGCCACAATGCATGCCAAATGGGAATGGTGTTAAGCGGCAAAGGTTAGATCAATTATTTTGCGCAAGTGTCAAGTTAAAAGAAGTCAAGGGTAGGCAAGATCGACGCAACGATAAGTGAGTCACTCATAATGTAAATCATCGATATGGTGGGGGAAGTCTTATGTTTGGCGAACCGCAAGATGAGTAATAGCTATATAAAATGCCACATAGCATGGGGAAGTAATCGAGTCAAAACCCGAGTTTGGAAATTTCAATGGAATGTGATGTTTTAAACAACATCGACTTATATGAGAGGTGCATAAGGAAGTATGAGCTATCCAAATCACCGTAAAACAAAGGGTGAGTCAACGAGCCAAGTGATGAGTCAGAGGTCGAGATGACCCATTTTCAAGATAATTAAGGCACCCCTAATTCGCCGCATAACTAAAAAATAATGGAAAATGGAGTTAAGCGGTGAAAATAGGTTGCTTTACTTCACAAAAAGGGTGAAGTAAGGAAACTGGAGAATAGCAATAATAAGAGGGCATTAGTACATGATCAGATCGACATAATGAATTGGGAAGCAACAGTGATGGCCCCTAGTTTTCCATGGTCTATGATTTTCAAAACACCATAAATTTCCACTCAAAGTTTTGTTTCACGCATTATTGGACTTTCTGAAAAGGTCTCAGAGTCCTCTATGTGTAAAAAGCTTCATATTTCAGATTTGGTGAATGGAAAAGAGTCAAAATGGCATTTCTTATCCTGCTCTCTAGGACACTATACAACCAACTACCACCATTAATGGGGCATGGGAGACAATTTCTTGTCCCATAAGCTATAATACATTAGTGATGGGATATGTAGGTGTCCCATGATGTTTTAAATTAAAATTTGCATTTGGTAGGTGGAGAATGCATGCATTCGAGTATTTCCATCTTCTCTCTCCTCTCTTCCAAATTGTTATAAATTGTAAAGGGGATGCATTGTAAAGGTTGTTGGTCATTTTTCTCCCCATGCACCCCTCTTCTGGGGCTTCAAGACTTCCTCCAAATCATTCTAATGGATTCATGCCTCTTTCTACTATAACAATGCACTGTGTAAATTCTTATGGAGCAATAAAACTATGTTTGTGTTCATCTTTCCAGCCTCTCATGGTTTTTTTTTTCATCTTACCTCTCATTGTGCTTACAGGATTTATGTATACAATTTTTTCATTCTAGGGTTTAGTTGTTTTGTGCTTACTTGAGATGGTGAAACTCATATGATTTGGTCTGTGGTGTATTTCCACCCTCTCCAAATTCATCCATCCCCATTGGCAGGTTGGGAAGATTTACTAGCAACTCCTTTTCTTGGTGTATCACCGCTCTTAGTGTAGGTTTCATTTCATGCATCTCTTTCCTTGTCTGCTTGGAAGTATTAGGATAGGTTTAGATAGGTGTTTTCTTTCATGGGGAGTAGTTGCGGCATATAGGATTAGGAAAGGAGATAGCCTTGTTCGGAGATTTATCTCAAGTTCATAGGTCCCACAACTTGAGGGATAACTCAATGTTCTTGAATTACATTGAATCCCCTTTCATGTTGGTAATTCAGGTCGTTGTAATTTCATGATAACATGGCCTTTTCAGGGCTAATTATTAAGTTCAAGCAAGGGAATCATATAAATATAAATTTATGTAGTCGTAATAAAGAACCAAGCACTAAGCATCTACTATCATCACCCAAGGTTGCATCCATCAAACATCTAAGAGATCCATTTCCATCCATCAAGCTCCATCACAAAGGACACAATGGTTGGTTTTTTACGTCACACTTCATAGGAGGGAAGTTCATTTTATTCCATGCACACAAATAATACATTCTACATCTAGTTACTTGCTCGTTATCCAAGTGTGTCTAGCATAAGAGTAACCTAGGCCACAATTTTGCATACACAAACAAAACTACATTGAGTATGAGATGTAGTGTAGCACTCAGTTGTAATTCCTCCATTTTGGATGATAAGGACAAACCAACCCCTCATTTTGCATGTTTCTTTTTTAGGATTTTATGTCTATTTAATGGTTTTACAAGTTCATTCTTCATTGCAAGTTTATTTTGATCTCGAAAATTATTGTGTGAATCCATAGAGACAAAAGGTGAGCCTCAACGACCATCTTGTGACCCCGAGAATTTGGGTTTTCAAGAATTTCTATAGACTTGGGCACCAGAATCAGTGCACTGGGGAGTCCATGGGTGCCCCTATCCCTATCCAAGCATCCCTATCTAGCCTTTCCTTCAGTTCTGTAATTTTATGAGCTCCAGTGCGACAATCAATGCTTCATATTTCTCTGTCTTCCAGATCTATGCAATTTCCAAAACTCAATGAATCAGCTAAGGCATCTTACCCCTCTTTGTACATTAGGGTTTCATTATTTATTGCTTAGTTTGCTTTGGTATATTTCTATATTTCATTACTACATTTATTTATTTCTACTATAGCATCAAATTAGGCTTGTGTATTCCATATTTAGCTTAATCATTTTGGTGAACCCAACTCGATCTACACATTATTAGGATATTTATTGCTTTATCATCATGAGTATCTCAATTAATGACTTTTTGCTTGCCAATCTTGAATTAAGACATAGAGTCCAACATCTCCTCACTACTACTCGCATCCCTGCTGATATGCATCTAGATTCAGTATATAACTCATTTTTCGATGCATTTTCCCAACACATAGTTATCTTGTCTAATCCTCATGTTGATCTTTATATTTTTGACAATGATCCACCTTTGCATATCATGATTCACATCTATAATATGGGTATCAAGCATACTTTAATCGATAATGGATCTGAGCTCAATCTATGTCCCATGTCATTCCTTGAAAAGATTAGTCTTTTGGCTGCTAATGTTATTCCATCATGTGTCTCTCTTTGTGTATATGATGGTTCTATTTTCCCATGCATATGTCACATTGTTTTACCTATCATTGTAGGGCCAAAAACTCTCAACACAGTCTTCTTTGTCATTGACTTTTTGGTTTCATATAATTGTTTACTTGGTAGGTCATGGCTCCATGCCATGTAAATTGTTGCCTCTATAGTGCATCATTGTGTCAAATTTCTGCATGAAGGTATCGAGCATACTATTCTTCGTGACCTTCATCCATACACATATTGTGACCATGACCTTAATACTACACCTCCTACTCCATGATTTGACACTATTGATGACCCGCAACCCATAGATGAGCTACCACATTTACCACCACTTGAAGGTGCCATTTGCATGATAGATTTGGTCCTCACCACATATTTTCCTCCCCCTTTTAGTACTACTATGATTCTTTATCAAGGGCCTATGTAGTATGTGGACATTCGATCCATCCCCTACACCTTCACATAGACCATCTCCATTAGCACATCCACCATTTACATGTACAATTTTCATGAATGACTCTTATTAGGAGCACATTCCATTTGATCCTACTTGTGATGTCACTATATGTTCACATGATGGTTTGACTTGGCTAGGATTTGCTTTCAAGGATATTTATCCTCCAACTCATGATCCTCATCTCTATTATGGATTCATCACTATCATTTCTACTATGGTCTGTGTGTTTTTCATCTAATAGACTACCTTACATGAGTCCCTCATTCTTCTCCACTTACATTAGGACAATATTGGCTTGCTTACATCGGGGCACGTTAGACCCTGATCATACTGACATATCATTTCCTATGCCCTTTGGTCATGTGTTCATTTGCAATAGTTCCTTTCTTGGCTATACGCAGAATCTCACCCATTGGTACGCACATGGTTTTCCACTACCCCCTTTCACTAACGAGGAGTATGCTATGGGCATGTACAAATTATGCTTAGATGGTGATTTACGCGACCAACCCGACACTATAGCTTATCAGGTCTCAGATGCATCACCATATGATTTTGACTCTAACAATGATGACCTTTTAGATGACTTTACTTGATCACTTTCATTATAACATGCCTCAGGGGGAATCATACCTATTCTCCCCCCCATTATTTCAAGAAGCATCTAACTATCTCATCACTTCACATCTAGACTTCCACATACAACACACACATATTAACATACATACACTAGCATTGGAATTTCCATATGATGCACTCTTGTGTTATGGTTCACACTTGATTGTTGAGGGAATCCTATACACATGAACCTCACACACTGCACATTAGACACTACACATCACTCATTGCATTTTGCGCACTACATTACACATCATTCTCTTCCTCACATGTATTCATCATTACATCATCACCACATTTGTGACATATGCTCTACACATCATCTTCTTATTTCTATTACATCTTATATGCACTTTATACTCTCTACACATTGCACATCCTCACACATCTTTGTACATATACACTATATTCCTCTTCCATCTCCTATGTCTCATCCACACTTTATGTCTCATACACCCATACATCATATAAATCCTACATACTACACTATTATACATTTTACATCATCGACATCATACACACTTTGTGCCTCCACACTTATACAACTTATACATGGGTGAGTGCACCAATTGGGGGCAAAAATGGACACAAATCTGAAAATAAGAAAAATGCATACGTTTTTGTAATAACGCGCATGTGTTTTATTTTTTTGGTTTGGAAATCCCGAAGCTAAAATGCATACATGTTTCTAATGCAATGAAATGTGTACGTGTTTTGAGGTGTATGAAATTTGGAAGGGCCTAAAGGAACCATATTTACTAAAATAAATGTTAAGTATAAGATTTCTTTTATTATTTCTTTATACTTTTATAAAGTATAAAGAAATAATAAAAGAAATCTTATACTTAATATTTATTTTAGTAAATATAAAAAACTAGGGTCAATCTGCACTTGATAGAAGTGGTCTTGTAGCTCTGATAGTTATAATCTATAAGATAGTTTTTCAAAATCTAATCTGGTCAGTACTTACTCATTTTTAGGAATTCAGCAAGGACCTAAAACTTTCAAGGCATATATATTGTAGTCGATCTTTGTTTTGGGAAAACATATAGTCATTTTGTAGGTTTTTAACATTCTAGATTGGATTTTGGCCCTACCATTGTTTGAATTGGTATAAATTTTGAAATTTGGTCCATAATTCACTTTGGAGACCATGAATTAACTCCATTATGTTTGTCTACTTCTTACTAAAATGAGATCCTCACTTTGTAGATAGAGGATTGCTCCCTAAATGGGATTTCTATCCTATGGAAAAAATGAGGTGATTGTAATGTGCCTCCTCCTTAAGGTGTGATCACACTACTAGGTGTTAAATGAGTTTTTATGAATAGTACCAAGTGAATTACATCAAGTGAACTCATATGACTACGCATTCTTATAAACAGGGTACTCCATATGAAGATCATCCCCTCACCTTTCCTGGCTCTAAAATTATCTTTTTATGGAATCAAATTCATGATTCTCATACGTGTCTTTTCTCTCTCATGGATATAGACGATGCCTTAATACTTCACACATGATGGTCTGGATACCTCGGTGGCATGACTAGCTCATTTTAGCTTGTTCTTTGGAGAGATTTGGGTACAATGACAGAGTCAAGATATGATTATCATAAAGGAACTCCTTGATATCCACATTTCACCTTTGAACATAATGAATCCTTCATAATTCAATTTATTGACCAAGATGAAACCTAGGTGTAAGTATGCTTATGGTACATGGACACCTTTTTTCTCAAGTTGTTCCTCATGGAAATGGGTTTCCTCCTCCAGATAGGGGATGAATCCTTGAATGAAATTTGAGGATGAGTTACATGTTCTTAACCTCCATAATTCACTAAAACACTACAAAATCACATTTTATGATCAATGAAACTATTCTAAAAATCTAATTATGCCTGTAACTCAAAATTTAGGTCTTATTTCATTTTGAACTAGGATGGGCAATGAAGAGTTTGGCAAGTACCTAAAGAAATATTTGAGCTTTGAATAAATGTTGATTATTCCACCTTATAGAGTATTCTAATATAATTCCAATGCCTATTTTTTTCATCCTAACTCTTTCCAAAACTCTTGGAATCATCCAGAGATGTCAACTTTCACCATTTTATCTTTCATTCCCTGCACCTAAAAATCCGATCTTAAACAAATTTCTCTTGAATGAGATTTTATTTCCTAAAATTTCCTAAATTTACTTATACATCTTCAATTCTCTCTGAAATCACCCTCAGATGCTTTATATTTTCTCTAAAAACTTCCAAAGGGTGTTCAATTAGCTACATAATGGCCAAAAATGGCCTTTTTAGGCCTTCGGAGGAAGTAGTCTCTCATCAAAACTAAATGAGTTGATAAATCACCTTAGACACTATTCCCTACACAATGAAACACATTGAATGATCTTATTAGGAATTTCCTTTGAGCCAAGGTAAATGTTGAACTGATGACATGTTGGCTAGATGATACAGAGTACCTGCAATCCTCTTTATATAACTTCAACTCAAAATACAACTTCCCAATTCAACTTTCTCCTTTTCCCTTGTTTCAAGTAGGTCTAGTTAGGGTTTGAAAGAAAAATTAAGGGTTTAATGGATTACCACTTGTTTCATCCTTACATCCACCTTTCAACACACCTATACACATTACTCAAGAAAACCTCAATGTTCCATTACTCATTTATCCATCATCTTGCTAGATTTTCAATTTTTGGCTTTTTAAGACTCCTTATTTGCTCAAGCTCTAAACAATATTCTCAACTTTGTTTTTCACCTTCACCTTGAATTTTACTCAATATTCTTTTCACTCATCTCACTATGTTTACCCCTCTTTTAATCACTAATGCAAATCACTCAACTCTTCCTCTTTCACTTAAGGCTTTTCATACAAACCCTTACTCTCTTTAGGCTTCTTTATGGAACTATGCAGGACAATCAATATGTATTCTTGATTAAATTTGTATAAGGATTTTCCCTTGTTCCTCAAGGATTCAAAACATTCTAACACCACTCCCTCAATGATATATACAACTTCCTTATGAGTTTCTTTCCTAAGACAACTATTTCTCAAGGTTGGTCTTGACAATCATAAGAAATAAGCATGATTATACATTGCTTCCTTTACCTACTAACCACTCAATACTCTATCCTTATGCCCTGATTTTATGAGTCCTTAATTCCCTTAGGCCTTCCTCCAACTTGTCAGAGGCTCCACCAACTTCAAACACATGGAATAAAGACTATTTTCTAAAATTACATCTTTCCTAGCCCTCAAACTAGGCATTAACATTGTTAGACTGTATTTGCACATTCCTTTGCTTTTATTCTTATTCCAACCTGTACTAGGGATTTTGAAACTCTTGGTCTTCTTATTACCTTCCTCCACACTTATCAAGGACTCTACCAGGCATAAGTATTAAATTTTACAATGAATGTTCTACTCTAAGCCCTTAAGATTGGGCCCACACAATTATGATTGTGAACACAAATTTAATTTAAAAAATCCTCCTTTGGATGGCTTATTATCTTTTATTGACTTTTACAACACCAAGTCCTTGTGATCAATGCCTTGAAATAGACTCAAGGATTCCATTAAATCATTATGTTCATGCTACATACTACTAAACTTCTAAAATAGGGTATAGTCTAGTCTGAGTAATTCTCTCTATCTATTTTCCTTTCCCTGAACACTGTGAGGGTTCCATGAAGCCTTGAACACCATTATAGATAAGAAGACAATCCATAATAAGATATTTACTCATGAAAATTATTTGCAAAATAGTCTCTAACCTCCAAATATGATATCTTGGTTCTAGAGGACTATGTCACTTAACACCTAAGCCTATAACATACCTAGATCTAGTTCAAATATTCAAATTATACATTTGGAGATAAATTCCCTATTCTTTCCTATAGAGTCCAAATTGACTAGTACAAGCTATGACCATCTTAAGTGGACCCAAGATACCCCTAGTCACCTAAGAAATCTAAAACTCGATTATTACCAATATGTTCTTACATCACCAGAGGAAGGATGTGTTATCTCTCCGAATCACAACACCCTATGGTTTACACAAGTGTGTGTGCTTGAGCTCACAGTGTGATTGGATAACATGTGTACTATCTCCAAGTTTTGGGACTTGTTTCTTGAGATAGACCTCCAAAGAAAGTTGGTTCTTGCTCCTAAACTACCTGTCATAATCTACTCTAATGCAGAAAAAAATATCTATGAATCTATCCTCATCTAACTTTCCAAGGGACCAGGGAGAGAGAGTATATGAAAACAAATCCTACAATAAAGTGGTGATACACTAGAAAAGGAGAGTGAGAATAGTCTTCCAATGTGTGAAAAGTAGAAGCAAAATGCAAACTAGAAGGGGTGATAACAGTTCTCCACAATATAGCAATTGCATTCACAACAATATTTCATACACACACAATGATGATGGATCCCTACAATAGCATAAGATAGGCACAATATATATGCAATGAGATTGAAGGGGCAAGAGGAATGCAACAAACACATCAGGGAATACATCCACAAACTTGCATCTATTGCTTCATGAGTATGCACAATCCAATCTATTACAAGATAAGAGCATGGATCATCATGTAAGGAGTCCACTACAAGGGCCTGTAGACACATTGGCTTCACAAAATAATTTTGATAGGATTTTACTTCATAAAAATACCTCTTTTTACAATGATCCCAACACTCTAATTTATAGAATTCTAAGAGGAGAGAGAGAGGGAAAATGAAAATCTCAAAATCTATCCTTCAACCACTTGTAAGATGTAGTAAATGAAGTGAAATGATGTTCTGTTGTTTGCAAAAGGCTCCCTATACTATCCCATGACTTCAAAGTGAGAAATGTCAGCCTATGCTCCATTGAATGCATCCCAACTACCAAATAAAACATTGTTATGAACCTGACCATGTTTTCTACAAAATAACTATTGATTCCTTATCAAATTCCAAATTTCTTGATTTTTTTGTGTTGGGCTTGGATCCACGATTCCAATGGTACCAATTTTGTGTGTTTTCGTTGAGAAATTCAAAAGTTATGGCCTTTTGAGTACGGGCATCTATTTTGGGTCTGTCAGGCATTTATGTCATTTAACGGGAATGAGCACTTGATTGACTAGAGCTGAAGATGTTTCCTTTATTTTCATAAATCTACACTCATTAAAAAATTATGTGGCATAAAGGATGTCGTGCTCATTCCAAAAAGTCAAATTTTGTGAAAATCGAAGCTCGGGGAAAAAGTTATGGCCGTTTGAAGTTCGGGAGGGTCGTACATTGTAATTTTTTCCTTGTGTCCCATTTTTCCCACACAAAAACCTCCGATCCACCTTCACGCCTTCTTCCATGGCAAAATCGGAAAAATCAGTCGTCGGTGAACTCGTGTCCCGTGTGTCCTGTCGTTGCCTGACTGTGCCGTTGGGGCAATTGACCGCCACTTCGCCCGCATCCCTTCGACCCGCCTTGCAAAATCAGACAAGTCAAGTTTTGGGTCCCAACTATCCCGTGCGCACTATGTTGTTGCCCGGACCGCTTCGACCCAACTTTGTCACACAACAAAGGAATGCGGCCATTTCGGCTCTGTGGGTCCCACGTGTCCCAATGTCTCGTGGATGTTGAGATCAAATATACCTGACTTTGATGATTTGAACTACCTGCAGTGATTTTGGGTTTTTGGGTCCCGGATGTCCCGCATGTACATGTGCGGCTTGGGCTCCAAAACCTAACTTTGTCGATTTCTTTGCAAATCAGCCATTTCAGCCATGTGGGTCCCAACTGTCCCGCACGTACCTGTGTACTGGGCTCCAAAAACCTGATTTTTCTACACAACACTAGCACAGACCGATTTTTTTGCATCTTTTGCAAATTTTTAACTTCTTGGATTTTTCTTGGCCAGAGGGAGTTAGAGAAAAAAGGAGAGGAACCTTAAAAGCCTAATTTTTTGCCTCGAACCATTTCAACCTACTTGACCTGAAGAAATTGCATAAGTTACCAAAATTTACCTTGAGGGGTGGATTTTGGATAACAGGATGCACAAAGTGATTGAGAAGTCTTATTTTCAATTAAGGGCTTAATTGTCATGCTTCAAAAATTCCAATTTCCATGATAGTTATTTTGGCCATTCTAGAGCTATTAAAACACCCTCTATGAGAGTTTATGAAAGATCTTAAGCATATAGAGGTGATGTCATAGAATATTGGAAGTGTTGAAGGTAATTTAGGAAGATTTAGAAAAGGTTTGATCATTCAAGGACTATCTGCTCAACATCGGGTTTTCTAGGTGGATGGAACAAATACTCTAATGGTGAAACCTAACTTCTTTGGAAGATTCCAAGAGCTCTGTAAGGAGTTAGAAGGGAATAAAATAGGAATTAGAAAGCTACGTAAATCCTCTACATGTTGGAGACATCAATTTTTCTCTAATGCTTAAAGGTGTCATGAATAATTTTAAAAAAGTGAAGCTTCCTTTTTTGGTTCCAAACCAACACTTCACCAATGCAACACTTTATGACACCAAAACAGGGCACTAGTAATCAACTTTCATGTTTTTTTATTGAGACCTCATGTTGACTCCTATTTCACCTAGACACCATTTTCCATCAATGCAACTTGACATCAATGACAACACCAATGACACTATGTCCAACACATGTGTTTTGATTTGTTATGTATTATAAGGCATTTCATGAGTGCATATATTTGAGTAGTTGTTGTTTCCTTTAAGAGTTTTGAGGTTTGTAAAATCTAATTTTGACACATATAACACTCCTCCAACTATCAGTAAACAATCCAAAAGGCCCTAAAACCTAAACAATGACTATATTCATTGCCAAAATAGACATCGATTGTAGAATTTAAATACTAAAATCTTTAGGTTGAATGTTGAAATCCTAAAAATTACCTATGTATTGACCAGATTAGATTATAAAAAACTATCTCTAAACCGTGACTCATGGAGCTGTGAGACTAGTTTCATAAGGTGTAAAGTGACCCTAATTTCTTATATTTACTAAAATAAATTTAAATTATAAGAAATAAAAAATATAAATAATAATAAATGAAAAACTTATACATTTATTTTTGTAAATAGAAGCATGCCACGAGCACATATAATGCCTATACTCTACGGAACGCATACACAATTAACGTGTATGTGTTCCATCTATTATGCCCCCAAACCAAGAATTTACAGCTTGGAATTTATTTGGTTTCCCAAACCTATGCCTTAGACCTACAACAACACAACAACCTACGTGTTTTTGACAAAATATGCAAAAATCATCTTCCACCATGCTAAATCCTATAAAAACATTTTCTATCTTTCTTAAAAATTTACCTACAATGTCAAGAAAATTATTCTCTTTCTAAATATGTAATTTTTGTATTTTTCTGACCATTATAAGGTTTCTATTTATATTTATTTAAAACTATGTCTTTTATACCTCTATTTTTAGTGATTGTAAACACTTATCTTTTGTCATGTATATTTTTTTGAACTTCTCCAAATTGAATTAAAATTTTACAGGCCCAAACTAGGACTAATTCTATACATATTAAAAAAATCTAATTTTTGATTTTTTTGAGGTAGTTTAGGGGGCCACGGTCATAGCTCCATTATTTTTCAAAATTTAAAATTTTGTACTTGAAAAATCATTAAAAAAATACTCTCTAAAAAAATACAAAAAATATAGCCCAAACTAGATGCTTCTATCTATCTTTATACCAAAGGGTTTTTAAAAATACTAAATAGTGCTCAAAAATGGTGGGGGCACGACTGATTGTTTATAATATTTTTAACAAAAACAGGAGCATCGGATGTTATTTTAGTTCTTTAACCCACTTAAACTTAACCATTTTCAAAAAAATAGTAGCTTAGAAACTAGACTCAAAATGTTACGATTCATGTTCTTATAACATCTTCCAATTTTGAGTGTAACTATTTCAAATAACTCGTAGAAGTTGACGATTTTTATTTATAAAAAAGAATGTCCACTAAAGACCCCTTTTGGCCCCCATATTGATGCACTTACCCATATCTTATAGTGCACATTCCACATTACACACTAAGTAGTATTTTCTCCTCTCTCGCATTTTTACACATATTACACACTTTACTCATCTACTTTTACTCATTATACCCATTACTCGATGATGCCCTCTAGTCTCACGGTCCATACTCAATTGTTGAGGGTATACACATCAAATAGACACCATTACACTCATATGGTAAATCATTCAATCATCTTATCATGTGACATTCCTAGCTAGTGTCTTCTTCACACATATCATGATTTATGCTTTATGTTAAATCATCACCACTTTCTAGCAGTTTATTCATTCTTTTCCGATATACTTTTTGTGTCACATCATCACATTTTCCACCATCTCCCTCATCCATTTAGTGATATACATTTTAGGCTAAATCGTCACCACTTTCTAGCATCTTATTCATTCATTTCATGATATACACTTTGTGTTACATCATCACGTTTTCCACCATCTTCCTCATCCATTTAGTGATATACGCTTTAGGCTAAATCATGACACAATACTCATTTATATGTCACATTTGATATCATCTACACATCATCATTCTACAATCAACACTGCATGCTTATTTCATCAACTCTTTTTAACACATGACGACACATCATTAAGATTGTTTCCCAATGACGCATGCTTATCGTCATTTATGATTCATTCTTGGCTACGAGGGAGCATAAACAAATGAACATCATTGCATACATTTCCATCCACTGGGGGCATGCTGCTCTACAATTCACATTGCATTTCATTCTGCCTCATCCACAACATACTTCATATCTTGGTTGAATTTACTCTTGCTTACATTTACTTGTTACATGTTCACTTTATTACATATGTTAGATAGATATTGTGTATGTCATTATCTTTCCATACACACATACACATTCACTTGTTTTCTAGTTTTGATCATAAAGTCTACAATATATCTTACATGTAGCATGGATGTTTGGCATAGTACCTATTACTAGTCCCATAGAGGCTCATGGGGGCGTCCACTTTCATACACACAGGTGATATTATTTCATTTTGTTTCATATCACATAATTTTTATCGATTATACACGCTTTGGTGCACTTTTCATCTTTCTAACATGCTAATGGGTGCTTCATGTGTAATATTTGTTTTGCAAGAATACATGCTTCTATGGTTATCTGTTATATGGCTTGTCATCATTTTCTCTCTATGTATGCTCTTGTTTGCAAGTTTTTCCCTTTGTCGTGTGTGCACACTTGTCTATTTTTGGCCATTATGGCCTTGATTGTCTTACAACATCGTGAGTGGTGTCCCATGTTTACAACCCACTTTTCGCGGTCTACATTGTCTTCTTGCATAATTACACATTATTTGCGTAGCTTACATTTTGTCTTATACATGAGTGTTTGTCTTTGATTGTACTAACACTTGTTTTTCCTAGCCACTTGTTTGTGTGTGCCTTGGTTTCTACCAAGCACATTCCCTTCCCCTAAAGGGGTGCAATTTAGTATAGTGGTCGGTCCTCTTTTGGGCCACATACTCCTTTTATGACGTCGCATGCACCCCAAATGAGGGGGCATCATATGGGTGAACCAATCACCACATACAAAATTACACATAACACGGTACCAATATAACACAATTTTTAGTTTTGGACAGGGCTCAAAATCAGACTTGGGTCCTTAGCACATCGGTCTTCCCCGAGTGCCAGAACATGAGCAATACAATGATCTTTTCTAGAGTGCTAGTAACTAGGGGACAATTACACAGTTATTCGACATGTCATAGGGGATTTTGACATGGTAGAGAGTCCTTTAGACCTAGGCATTTACACAACAGCTTTTTTATAGGGCGAGAGAGTCCTTAGCACAATAAACATCATTTGTAGTTGTGTTTTACACAACATGAAGTAGTTAAAGGTTGGTAGATGACACCAAACAGTTCTCCCTACACTTCTTCCATTACATTGGTGTGAGATCACTGAAAAAGTCATGCGTCAACATCATTTACTGTAATCCTTTCTACACCCTTTTTCTCATCACGGATCAGGTGCACATGTTCCTTTTTCACACTTTTTCATTTTTACATACTTTCCTTACAAACTTTTTACATGCTTTTTACACATATACACACGTATTTGACTATTTGTCGACTTCTCTTTTACATGTATGTCCATATGCGAAGTGGTGGTCAACATCAACACCATCACACACATCGACATTAATAGCAGGTACATCACAACATCTACACGTGCATTTCCACCCTAGGTTCATTTTCATCATCACTTTTTACATTTTCTCATCCTTAGCATCCACGCTTCACCATTTTTATCATTCCACACTTTGTTTAGTCCCTCTGCATGCTTGCATCATTGATCTACATGGTTATCAGGTATGCATCTCTATCTACTTTATGTTACTAAGACTTTCGCTCACCAACATAAAGTGGGGGAAAATGTAGACACACAATCACGCACTTTGGGTACTTATCTAGTCCTAATTACATACTATTATTCATATGATTCCTAAGTAAGAACAATACTAATTAACCCATGTCTTTGGCCACATTCCTTTCCTTTTTGTCACTTCTCTTGGTCTTATACCTCTATTTTCTCAATATGTCTTTTCATACTTTGGAATTTTTCATCCTAGACACTAGTGCCCAGACCAGGATTTCAATGCTAAGCGCCCTTGTCTAATATGGGTGCCCCTATCCTCTTTGTACTTTGGTCACACTTTTTGGGTTCTTTCTATCCGTTTGAGTATCTTATCTTTTTCATGGTCGGCCTTTTCGGGGTTAATTACGAATTTCAAGCAAGGGAATTATATAAATATAAATTTATGTAGTCATAATAAAGGACCAAGCACTAAGCATCTACTATCACCACCTAAGGTTGCATCCATCAAGCATCTAAGAGCTCCATTTGCATCCATCTAGCTCCATCACAAGGGACATAAGGGTTGGTTTTCGCATCACACTTCATATGAGGGAAGTTTATTTTATTCCATGCACACATTTACTACATTATACATCTAGTTACTTGCTCATTATCCAAGTGTATCTAGCACAAGAGCAACCTAGGGCATAATTTTGTACACACACACATAACTACATTGGGTCTGAGATATAGTGCAACGCTCAATTGTAAGTCCACCATTTTGGCTACTAAGGAAAGTTTGACCCCTCATTTTGCATCTTTATTTTTAGGATTTGATGTCTATTTGAGGGTTTTATTAGGTTCATTCTTCATTGTAGGTTTATTGCAACCTCGGTGATCATTATGCAAATTCATAACAACAAAAATTAAGCATCAATGAATATCTTGTGACCCTGAGCATTCAAGTTTCTGAGCTTTTCGCATACTCGAGCACCTATAATTAGTACTGGGCACCCTGTATCCCTATCTAGGTGCCCTGTCCAACCTGTTCCTCCTTTATTGCAATTTTATGAGCTCCAACGTGATGGTCAGTGCTTGGTTTTGCTTTGTCTTCAAGTTCTATGCACTTTCCATAACTTGGTGAATCAACTAAGTCATCTTACCCTTCTTTGTATATTAGGGTTTGATTATTTATTGCTAGTTTGATTTGGTGTAGTTTTATATTTCATTGTTGCATTTATTTACTATTAATATAACATAAAATTAGGCTTGTGTATCCACATTTAGCTTAATTAGTAGGATGTGTCTTTTGTTTCATTAAATTTGGTGTTTTTTTGTATTTTAGCCTTCTAGGGTACGACCCGTATTTCACGAACATGCAATTGTCACTCAGAAAGTGATGAATGTGCAACCACCATTTTTCTAAAAGTGGTGGTTATGTAACCATCAAGGTAGTTTTCAAATTATTGACTAAGTATTGATTTTTTTGGTTTTTACTTGTATTTTGTATTTTTTTGTGAGCTTATTGTGCATATACATGATTCTAACTTACTCTTTTCTTTCCATTTGTGGGTGCAGAAAGTATATCAACTGGAGCAAGGCTCATGAGCAAGATTAGGTGCCTCAAATTTTGGAGAGGTTGATCCAGGTAGAGATTAATTATTGTAAAGAGATGACATATGGAGGATATCACAGACGTAATTAGTTACACTGGGAGTAGCTTACTTTGTGATCGGTTGAGCCACTCTTGGGATATAGACCGGAACACTTTTTAGATTCCTAGAATTAGGGGCGAGTGGAGTATTAGTTTGAAGGATGTTCACCAGATTTTGGGGGTTCTTGTTACCGATAGGAATTTAGTGTTGATTAGTGTTAGCTCAGTAATCGAGGCTCGCCATTGGGCTACTTACTTGGGTGATGGACAGGCACCTGATATGGGTGTCAAGCAGGGAGTGAGATTACTTGCAGTTGACTTTGCACCTATTCATACTCTTAGCAAGGTCATCATTGGTATCTTGGCCACACGTTTGATTAGGGAAAAGAGCGGGGACAAGTTCTTGTAGTATTGGGGCCCGATAGTATAGAGTATCAAGTTATATAGTAGAGTGTATGCCAGGGCATGGAGATCCCGGGAACTACCTATAATGACCTATACATGATTGTTTACCGAGGGTAAGTCCCTTAGCCACCTTACACATGTGATGAACTAGGTTTATGAGTGGATGATCCAATATTTTAGGGGAATTGGGATAGTAGATCCCACACAGTTAGAGCGGTGAGGTGGGTTGACATGGCTCCACTCAAGGGCCCACATCGTTGATCTCTACACTTACTATAGTAGATACTGATTGCACAACCATATCAGGAGATGGATGATATATGGGGTCAGGAGGTTGTTATCATGATTGTATGTAGCATTGTGGTTCAGTTGGTTGACCAAACTAGCCGAGTAGAGACCCATCCAGTCCTCAGGGTGCCCCAGTAATTCATATTTCCTTATGCAGATACCCTCTCAATGGTGCCTATAGTATATATAGGCATTCAAGAGGTGAGAGCTTCCCAGATGGATAAGCTTGAGTGGATATTTTTATTTAAGGATTCCTATTGGCACACCACATGTTGCACCAGATCCTAGTGTTGAGGCAGCAGTTAGGCCAAGGGTGATACTCTAAATTGAGGAAGTCCCAACACACAACAAGAGATGAGGAGGAGGAGGCTAAGATATAAATTGATACAGGGTCAAAGAGGAGGAGATTAACCCTGAGTGGGAGGTCGTTGGAGAGGCCTCCGCAACTACTAGAGTTGAGGTGGAGGCATAGGTAGAGACACTACACTCAGAGGAGCCTATTCCCCTAGAGGGGGAGGATGAGGGGTTAGTCCTTCCACAGTTGATGGGAGAGGAGGAGATTAAAGTGGAGGAGGCACTACATGAAAGAAAATTGACATGCAACCTTCTTTCACACCCGACCTCCCGAGGTAGTATAGGGACATCTAGTGCGGAATGTGTGGACAGAGATGGCTATGAGAGAATCATTGAATAAGATCGGTAGTGTAATTTCCCAAGAAGCATAATCGGTAAAAGGGGAGATTCGAGAGGCTATGAACGGGTAGCGTAAATTCCCTATGGTTTATTTGCCAAACTGGATCTAAGTGCTAAACTAGTTTGAAGTGTTCATGTAAATTGAATGAAATTAACAATCTAAGCTAATACTTGAAAGGAAACTAATCTAATAAATCACAAAATTGAAATATTGCAATCACTAAACAACAAATTACTTCTATTCTAAATAATTAAAATATTTCTACACTAAGACTAAACAAGTGAGATAACCCGGTGTGGTTTTTCACTTGTGGTGAGTGTATTCTAAATAATGCTTAACATAAAACAAGAACTTTTCCAATTAATGTATGATATGTAGACAACCTCCTATAGATATTCTCTCCTTCAAATCCACAGGGATAGGAAGAAGAAGATCTATCATCGGGGGTTGCTATGAAAGATTTAAACCCTCTTGGAAATTAACTAATTACTTGTAAATGAAAGGAAATTGATTTCTAATCTATTTGATATGATGTAACAATGATAAATTGTAGGAATAAAGGAAATCAAACAACTCCAACTTGGAATTCACATAACAGAGGTAAATCCAGTTGTGTAGTAATTTGTCCCCTTAGTTTATCATTTCATTCTTTGTGTGTCCATATGATTCCAAGGAATTGGGAATGCAAAGGCAATAGTAGGAGAAGGTGTTTGAGCAATGGCAACTTAAAGGTAGTTTGATTGCAATGCAAGTGGAAGAGAGATAACACAAGTGAACAGAGCTTGGCTATGTAATTTCTAGCAAAATTGTGTCAGCAATACTATGCAAGATACACAAAATGCTCAAGCCATTTGCTTGAATACAAGCATTGAATATATAGGAATTGGTTGGGATGTGCCTTCATGCAGAAGGAAATATTTAAACCCTCTTGAAATTAACTAATTACTTGTAAATGAAAGAAAATTGATTTCTAATCTATTTGATATGATGTAACAATGATAAATTGTAGGAATAAAGGAAATCAAACAACTCCAACTTGGAATTCACATAAGAGGTAAATCCGGTTGTGTAGTAATTTGTCCCATTAGTTTATCATTTCATTATTTGTGTGTCATATATGAGTTCTAAGGAATTGGGAATGCAAAGGAAATAGTAAGAGAAGGTGCTTGAGCAAAATGGCAACTTAAAGGAGTCTGCCTTCATGCAGAAGGATTGAAATTAACTAATGCAAGTGGAAGAGAGATAAAACAAGTGAAAGAGCTTGGCTATGTAATTTCATAGCAAGATTGTGTCAGTAATACTATGCAAGATACAAAATGCTCAAGCCATTTACTTGAATACAAGCATTAAATAAATATAGGAAATGGTTGGGATGTGCCTTCATGCATAAGGCAACTTTAGAGTGAAATCATTGGGTGAAGAGGTAATTCAACTAATTAAATATATTTAAAAATAGAAGTGGGAAGGAATACTATGTAAATAAGACTATTTTTAGGAAATTTGGTTCATAAACACACCCTAGAAGTCAAGTTAAGTGAAATCATGCATGTTAAAAACACGCATGAAGCATTCTAGATGCGTGGGACCGCCACCGGGTAGGGCGGTGAACGGCACTAAAGGCCAAAACATGCATAAAAACAGGAAAGCTAGAAAAAGTGTGGAAAAGCCAAAGCATCTATGCGACAAATATATCATGCGGATGAGCTTAGGAACTTGAACACCTTCTGAAAGGACATAAATCATCACTAGGGACTTTTGTAACCATTTTTCGACAATGTAGCACATGCAAATTTGGGTGCGTACATATTGCCCCCTCGAGAGAAGTGTCTTAGCCATGAAGAGGCGTAAAATGTAGAGTCGAGTATGGTGTTCCTAAGATGGGAAGTTAGAAGTTTATACCAAACACACCCTTGTGTCGAAATGTCATCATCCAAACTCTAGTTATCTACAAGACGAAAAAGAAGACTCAAGTGTAGATAGATAAAATATCGAAAAATAAATTCTAAATTAAAACGACAAGAGGACTTACCATTTGTGTGGGGATAAGAACTTACCTCCACAGCGCTCCCATTCTGCGAACACATGCACTCAAAACAAAGTTATAGCAACATATATATATCAAACAAACCCTTTTTAAATTCATTTGCACATATCGACTTAGTGATTTTTTTGAGCTTGGATCTATGTGACCATGAGAATAGTCAAAATGTTCGTTGTGAGATCATGATCATGCCTCCATGACGGAAAATCAACCTATGGTCTAAGGTTAGTTTTTCTCACTTTTGTGTTTTTAAACCTAAAATGTAAAAATGCTAAAATCTTCACCTATGAGGGGTTATTTTCAACATTTCTTCTTTTAAATGAGTCTCTTTAAGCCTATAGGAAGTCTTTTATTTCATTGAAAATGGTTTTTTTCATGTTTTTGGGCATTTTTAGGGTTATGGACCCGTTTGGTAAATCAGCTCAGGATCGTCGCCCTAAGTAGGGCAGTGGTATTGAACAGAATGACTAGAACGTATGCTAACCTAATTTTTGATGTTTTGTCATGTTTTTGATGAGCTTGTTTCTTGAAATAAATTACTAACTTGCTATTTTTCTATGTTTTGGTGGATGCAAAAGAAGGAAGAATACATCTGTTGGAGTCGTGAGAGGGAGTGTGATTAGCTCCCAACGGTTTTAGATTAGTTGACTCATGTTGAGATAGATATTCTCCATAGATCAAGGATATGGAGGATTGCACGAGTGCCTCATGTTACTCCTACCAGTCACATACTATGTGACTTATTTTCTTATTGGGATGCAGACCGAAACACTTTCCGGTTGTCAGGTGTTAGGGGTGAGTGGACTATCACCCTGGAGGATGTGTACCGTATTCTTGGGCTTCCGATACTTGGGAGGAGGATGACCCTGAAGACAACAAGATCTAGATCTAATATGACTCAGTGGGCCACCTACATGGGGGATGTCGTGGTATCTTTTGGCTCAAAGAAGGGGATGAAGGTCTGATCCATTGTCGTTGCTCCCTCCCTATCATCCGTAAGGCCATCATGGGTATTTTGGCCTCGTGGTTGATTGGGGACAAGGGAGGTGACACTCTACTTTATTGTTGGGCTCCCATTGTTACACAAATTGAGGCACATGGCCATACTTATGCTTGGGGAGAAGAGATCCTTAGGACCACTTATCACAACTTATAAGGGTTTTAGGTTACATGTACGGTCATTGAGCCACCCCACACTAGTCATGAGCTGGGTGTATGAGCGCATTACCCCTATGGGAGGTGAGTACCAATACAGACTCGGGGGGTCCATCGGGAAACTAGGTGGATAGTGATGTCAATTCTTAGGGTACCACATGATCTAGTGGTTTATCTAACTACAACAGACATGGTAGCCACCACTTACCAGGACATGGCAAGGTTGTGGGGGTAGGAGGGGACCACAGTGGTAGCTTGCTCCACTACTGGTCAGTTAGTTGATAGGACAAGGAGGGTTGAGATCCATCCATTCGATTGAGTTTAGTTGGCATCCCTTACATTGATATGCTTCCCCAGAGTGGCACATGTGTGCAGGGATCATTGAGGAGGCCCGGAAGGGACCTAGAGGAGATCCAGATTGGATAGTGGTTACTCCAGAGTGCCTATTGTAGTTAGCAAGTGGTTATGCCCGAACACCCTCGAGCACCTTTTGTCTAGATTGAGGCACTTCACGCTCATAGTGGGGAGGAGGATGAGCCTATTGATGTGGAGATGAGGAGTATAAGAGAGGAGACTAGGAGAAGTCGGTTGGAGAGGAGATGGACAATGAGGGGTTAAGTGGTGAGGCTGGTGAGACAACTCACATGGAGGAGGAGAGAGTGACCCTAAGTGGTATGACACTCAGGATATGTTGAGAGTGGAGTAGGAGGAGGTGAGCGCAGAGAAGGAGACCTTGGTCTTGGAGGAGCCACTTCCTCGAGATGAGGGAGGAGACGAGGGATCCATTATGGGTCAACATGCAACCTCGGGAGGGAGGAAGCACGCTGGGTACCAGCAACAACACCTCCATCAATGCCATTCGATCCCACATGGATGCCAAGAGATCCGATTATGTTGATAATCTTCTCTTAACTTGTTAGTTGGAAATGTTAATTGGTACTTCTCTTTTTGTTTTGTTTTTGTTATTTTCTAACTCGTCGTTTCTTCTTATTCTTCTTTTTGCTTGCTTGCAATCGGGAGTGGTGAGAACTTAAGTGTGTGTGGACACCTTATTGATCCCCTCGAGGAAGACCAAAGTTGATGACCGAGGACATAGGCCATCCACTTGGTGACACACCGATGTGTTTGTGCCGATCTAGAGGGATGACCATGACCTCTCTTCGTACTCAATTAATAGTATATGAGACA
Organism: Taxus wallichiana var. yunnanensis; assembly: GCA_018340775.1. NCBI lineage: Eukaryota > Viridiplantae > Streptophyta > Pinopsida > Cupressales > Taxaceae > Taxus > Taxus wallichiana. Next base: position 353,871,486 of record CM031237.1, read on the forward strand.
ACTGATTGATTGATGAGGTGGAGTCATTCTCATAGTGAGAGCACAGCCAGTGGCCACCACCACGAGCACTCCCATCATTCAGTTCATTCCCATCGTCGGAGCCGCAATAGGAGTCTTAGACGTGGCTGTGCACCATCCGAGGGATTCCATAGGGATTGATAGGCCATTGGGCCTTTTATTGCTTAGTTTCATTTTGTTGGGCATTATATGATTTTTTTGTATATTTCGGGCTCATTGTGAGCATTTTGACCACACCTAGCATGTGATGGCATTGTACACAAACTCGATTTATTATTATATATATAGACTCTTCTTTTTGGGGTAATTCACTATATTTTGACTTCTTCATGGTTGATTTCATGTGTGTACTCTAGATGTTTAGAATTTCTATTTTTGTATGCTTTTCAGAATGTATGCAATGGACATGAGTGCTAACATAATGATTTCTTTTTATAAAATGGATATATGATAATGTAAACACATTATAATTTCAAACTTTAGTTTCTCTAAGCAACTTTTGGTACTTCATATCATTTTGGTAAAACATGGTGATAAAGTGATGTGATAGAAAGATTGAACTTGCCCCATTCCTAACCCCACACAACTAGTAATATGAGGGATCAACACCAAGAGCTAAGAGGGGTGCAAGTCACAAAGATTTGTTGAATGAAAATGATGAGAGAGAGAGACAATGACGACATAAACCAAATTGAGGACCTACCACTTGACTCTACATAAGTTTTCTACATAGTTTAAAATGTGAATTGCTTTTTTATCTAGAATTAGATCTATAAATGGCCACTTGGTTGACAAAATCTGGTTTTGAGGTTTTAAACTCTTTTTGGAATTTTGGACATCTAACTCACTTTGTTTTGATTTATGATTTCACTGTATTTGAATGAACTATTTTTAGCTTTCTAAAAAGAGACCCCCTATACCTTGCCCCATGTTACCAGTAGGAAACATGGGCTTATCACCATGGACAAGGCATAGGTGAGTAAGGGCACTTACCTCCTTTCCCAACCCTACACCACTAGTAAGAGACGCAGGCTCAACACCGAAGGTTGGTAGGGCAAAGAAATGTGTAAAATAAAAAATTTCATTGATTTGTAGTTGACATGTTTATATAGGAAAAATGTTTAGAATGTTCTTATTTCCAAAGAGATTTATATGGGATAGATGTGACACCATGAAGCTTCTAGAACAGTGTAGGCAAGGACACCTAATCTAGAAGAAACTATGAGTAGAACCAAGTATGCAGGCCTTGGTATGGTTAATGTCAAAGCTTGTCTTTTCTTGTTTGAACTGATGAGATGATTTGGAAATAGTTGGTGATACCATGAAGATTTGAAGAGATATGATTTGAAATATTTTCCAATATTTTCAAAAGTTTTTAGGAATTGCTATGAGAATAAGTCCCTTGATTACACATTTACGAAATGAAGAAGCAGATGAAAATGCAATGCAGATGTAGTAATGTACATATGGAAATGCAGATGAATCATGTGTAATACCTCTTTAGGTGAAGAGAGTTGATGGATTCACTAAACTCTTCACCTTCTAGTGTACACAAGAGAAATGCCCCATTTTGTAGTCTTCCATTACTCAATATGGGCCCAACCACCTAGGCCTGAACTTCCTACCTTCACCAGTCTTTTTTTCTATCTAGCTATCAAGTCTTAATACCAAATCTCCCTCATATATTTCATGTTTGTAAACCCTCTTGTTATATTGGGCACATTGAAGGCATAAGCTTTGTGCCATTTCTCGGCGTTAAGCCTGGCCTCATCAAGGCTCTCTAATTGAGAGAGTTGCGCCTCTCGATAGGCTTCTTCTCCCAAAATTCCCTGTAATAAGATGCAGAGACAAGGTATTTCGACTTCAAGTGGTAGAACTGATTTTGCACCAAATACTAATGAAAATGGGGGGCATTCTTATTGACGTCCTATAGGCCCAAAAGGTTAGGTATAACTTTAAATGTCAATCATGTTTGTTTTCCTTAACCATTTTAAGGAGAATGGATTTCAACATTTTGTTTGTTGCCTCAACCTGTCCATTGGCTTGAGGGTAATACAAAGAGGTCGTGTGATGGTTTATCTTGAATTTCTCACATAATTCACGTACCTTGTCATTTTGAAAGATGTGTCATTATCTTGAGATAATGACTTGCGAGATACCATACCTACAAATGATCTAGTTCAAAATGAACTTAGCGATCACAGAACCCGGTATGGTGGTAATAGGCATGGCCTCTACCCACTTTGTGAAATACTCCATGGTTGTGATTATAAATTTATGGTCATCAGTTGACGAGGGGGAAAATTCCCTATCAAATCTAGACCCCACGTGAAAAAGGGTCATGGTGTCACAATCGGTTGCAAAGTATGTGCCAGTATGTGGATCTCATGGGAGAACTCTTGGCATTTATGGCACTTACGTACAAATTCTACTACATCATGCTCTAACGTGGGCTAGAAGTATCCCATCGATGTATCTTCCGAGTAGTGGTGTGGCCTCCAAAGTGACCCCACATACTCTAGTATGTGATTCATAAATAATCTTCTCATATTCTTCTTCGTCAACGCATCTTAATAACATTCCATCAAAGGCTCTACAATAGAGAACTTGTTCCAAAATCATGTACTTAGCGGTTATAATGCGTAACTGTCTCCTTTGTTGAGACGTAGCCCCTTTGGGGTATGCCTTGTCCATAATGAAATTGATTATGTCAGTGTACCAAGGACACATAGTGATTGAGGGCTTGATCTCTACATGGTATACACACTCATCTGGAAAGTCTAAATCAACTAGATCACCTCCATCCATTGGGTTATTAGCTAACCAATCTATAATAACTTGTCCTTTTATAGACTTCGATTAATGAAGGTCAACTCGAATTCACCCATTAGCGTTATAAAGCACCCGACCCTTTTAGATAGCGAACCTTGAATTAGATAAGTCTCGCAAATGATTGGTTTTGATGATCACCCTTGTTTCTTGGTTCAACATATAATGTCTCAACCGCTTCTTGCAAACACTCTAACAAGACATTCCTTTTTTACCGTGTGTAACGTGTGTCTCGTAATTGAGCAATGTTTGTGTTGATGGCGAATCTGGGCTAGTGTCAGTGACTTGATAGGTTGAGACTCTCGGGTGATTGCATAACATGGAGCTTTTACCAAGTGTAGGACCTTCAAAATTGGAAAAGCTCTCGAGATGAAGGCGGTTCCTATTCCTCTGTTGAGATGCACACATAAAAATGCAAAGGGTTTACTCAAAACCTAATCTAACTTGCAAAGAGGAGACGGGGTAAGAAGAAGCATAAAATAAACCTAAATAGCAAAGGTGATGCACCAGGAATGAAGAACACACTGTCTTGCCAATAAACACAAACCATTAAAATGCAATGCAAGATCATGCCTGAGATAACCAAATTTGTAGTGAAAGATCGGGAGGATGCAAATGAACACGAGAGAGGGTTGAGAATCATACATGCATTATTTACTCCAAAGATTGATACGATATACTACAAAATGCCAAGAGGCAAAGTTGCATTACAGTTTTAGATGGAAGGGAACTCCACGAATTCACACAAAGAGAAGAAGGAGGGGCAAAACAAGAATGTCCCTTTAGAAAGAAGCCCTCCTTACAATTTATAGGAAGAATGAGAGAGGGAAGAGAGAGGAATTCCAAATCTGACCACCTCCGTTGTATTTAATTCATCTCATTATGGTGGTAGGTGAGGCAAACCTAAAAATGGCGAATGGTATTTTGCATTTTTAAGAATTTGTTCCCACCCAATTAAACGTGTGCCCTTTACCTACACAAGGCATGAATTTCTTCATGTTGACAGTAAGATGTCATGTGCCCTTTACCTTCTGTTTTCCCATATCTACCCGAGGGGAAAGATATAGACAACAATTTGGTGACTCGACGGGGTCACCCGCCTACTAGGTAGAAGGTGGCCTTTTAGCAATCCATTGGGCATGGAGTCATAAGCAATAACACGAAACCAACTTGCTCGATCCCGAGGCCGATACCTCAACTCCTTCTTCGAGAGCATGCTTTGAATGTAGAAATTCAACCCGAGAGAAACAAAACTGTCTAGGAGCACTTAGGGAAATTAAAACCTAACTACAACAAGACAATGTGCATACGCACTTAGAGGAATTGAAATCTAGGCTAATATTTACAAGGGTAAACCCTTTCCCTTTTAGTAGCAATGTTTAAGGTAGATCCCTTAACAGGTGGGAGTTCTTCTCCATCAATGTAGACAATTGGAAGGCCTACTTTTACATCCCGTGACCATGTAGGGGCCAAAATGGCATCAAACTTGGAATGCTTTATGGTTTTGCCCAATCTGCATCCCATTTTAGAACTAGGTCCCCTTCCCGGAAGGTCTTTGCTCTTGCCTTCTTATCAAACCATCTTTTTACTAAGACACGATTTTCTCAATCGTCTAAACTACATATTCTCTAATTTCTTCTAATTCCATCAACTCTGCATACACGGCCTCCATTGGTTCAAACTCGATACGACTCCAACTGCTTCATGAGCTCCAATCTTTGGAAATTCTAATGATATGGCAATCGCTCTTTCCCAGTAGACCAACTTGTAGGGAGAATTACCTGTAGATCTCTTTGGCGTTATCTCACAACCCATAATGCTGATTTTAGTTTGGTATGCCATGTCCTTTGGTTTTCATCCGAGTCCTTCGATGATTCTTATTAAATTCTTGTTCGTGGAAGTCCATTACCTTGCGGGTAATAATTTGAAGAGGTGCTCAAATAGATTCCATTCTTGTGACCCATTCGTAATCTTGGAACCTATGAATGCCAATGCATTTTGTCGATATGATACAAGCTTGACACCGAACCTGGTCACTATTCCTTCATAAAAGTCTAGTATGTTAGACTCATTTGCTTCTTTGAGCGCTACTGCCTCGGTCCACTTGGTGAAATAGTCTGTGTCGTGAGAATCCACTTGTGGCCTTGGCTTGAGTTTGGGTTGATGACCCCGACGAAGTCCAATCCCGTTGCCTAAATGGTTGGTCAACCAAAATGGGTAAAGCGATGGACCGCTAGTCTTTCTTTTCCCATGAAGAGTGCACATTTCTTGCACTTTCTTATCCATGTATATGATCATGAACACATCCGAGCCAATAATATCTTGCCTTCATTATCTTGAGAGTCGTTACTCGTGGGGCAAAATGTCCTCCAGAATCTCCATCGTGAAAATCTCGTAACACCCTCTCAATTTGACCTGTCCCAATGCACCTCAATAGAACTCCATTCATGTCTTTTTTAAACAAAACACCATCAACAAGCACATATGGAATGGCTTGTAATCTGAAGTATCTCCTTTTTGCTTTGCTCAATTCTGGAGGGCATAGGCCTTCCTGTAGGAAGTGTATCATATTCTAAGTCCAACAAGGAGTGGTCACATCATCATTTTCTGTTCTTGACCATCCTATAGTACTTAAGAAGCAGTCTCTTTTTCATCACCTACTTCAACTTGCTGACTCAAAGCTAGTTGTTCGCATAATCCCTTTCCACGGACCAGCTTAGTGACCTTAATTTCGATGTCATATTCCATGACACGAGTGATCCATGCACGTTTCTCATTCAGATCCTTGTTTAGAAGGAAGTCCATGACTCCCATATGAGAGACCAACAAATGGATCTTGTTGTTTGAGACTAGGTGCTTGAATTTCTTTAAGCTCCCGATCAATGGACATGCTTTTTGATGAAAGAGTGCCTTGTTTCGTATTCCTCTAAGCCTTGGATGAAGAAAGCAACTAGTTGTTCTAATCCCTCTTTGTTTTGTTGTACCAAGATTGCAGAAATTGTGTCTCCACCGCCAAAGGCATATAACATGAAGTCCTTGGAGAAGTCTGGATTGACGAGAGTTGGAGCTTGAGATATAGCCTCTTTTATTGCCTCAAACTTGCCTTGCCTTCGATGTCCAATTAAATGCCATGCTCTTCTTTAACATCGAGTGTTATTGGCTTTACGAGATGCAAAGTTTGGATAAAACACTGTGGACAAAATTGATCCTTCCTAAGAAGCTTTGAAGAGCCTTCTTGTGACTTGGCAATGACAACGCTCGAATTGCTTCAACTCTTTTTGGGTCAATCGTCAACCCCTCCTTTGAAACAATATGGCCTAGAAGTTTTCCCTCGTGAGCCAAGAATATGCATTTTTTGGGATTCAATGATACCCCAAATCTTCTACACCTCTTAAATACCTACCTCAAATGAAAGAGGTGATCCACTGCATTTTTGGAGAATATAGTGATGTCATCAAGATATATCAGAACTATTTTATTGATCAACCCCTTGAAGGCCATATCCATTTCCCTTTGGAAAGTGGCTCTAGCATTTGATAGCCCAAATGGCATCTTCTTGTAGGCATAGGTGCCCCATTTGGTGGTGAAAGCCATCTTGAACCTGGTCATCTTCTTTCACCATTACTGATTATACCCTGAGTAGCCATCTAGGAGAGAGAATCTCTCTCCGAACCTGGATACCACTTAATATTTGTTCCATGAAGGAAGTGGGTAATGGTCTTTGAGAGATGCCCCTGTTGAGGTCTCGAAAGTCCACACACAATTGATTTCTCCGCTCTTCTTTGAATGAAACAAGTTTGCAAAACCTTGAGTGCTTGATCGGGAATATAATGCTCACCTCTATTAGCTTGTTTAACTCTTTAGAATTAGAGGCTCAATGTGAGGGTTGGACTGGTCTACTGCACTGATGGGCTTAGCATCACGGATCTAGATTCTATGGTATGTTGTGCCAACTTCGGATTGAATCCTCTTAAGTCTTCATAGCTCCAAGTGAAGACATATGGAAATTCTTGGCAAAGCTGTATGAAATCTGATTTCTCTGCTCGGTGGCCACTTTACCAATTTGAAGTGTTTTTCCCTCCCAACCGGAATTGACTCTCGAATCTTCTCTCTTGACTTTGTATGTTAGCCTTTTCCTTACGGGCTAGTCGTTAGGGTTGAAGATAGACTCCAATGTTACTAAACCCTTGGGAAGCTTGTTTGTCTGCTGATTTGCACTACTTGATCCCCATACCGCAGCTCTGTCATCCCGATTCTAGTTGAGAATTCAACCTCTTCTTGTAAGAAATTGACGATCTATTGATCGTTCTAAACAAACCAACTTATGTTATTATGATCTGTTGGCCTCACAATCACATGGATATGTGGTTGTGACATCAACCACATCAAATGTTGCTTTTGCGATCCTATCGTGGCTTCATTTTTCTTCCTAGGTATGGACACGATGTTGAAAGCTTCAAAATCCTCAATGAGGTCCCATACCCTGTTCTTGTAGTTCTTCAGTATGTCATTCTTTGTAGCATGTTGTCCCTGTCTTGATTGACAATTAGCTCGCTATCCCCGAACACACTGTAAGTTCTTTATGCCCTTTTCTCGGCCCATGTGAAGCCCATGAATCAAGGCCTCATATTTAGCTATGTTGTTTGAACAGAAAACTGGAAACGAAAAGTTGAATAATATTTGATGCCTTGAGGTGAAACAAGCATAGTTCCTCCTCCTGCACCTTTCCTACTCCTTGATCCATCAAAAAATAACTGCCATACCTCGTTGTCATCCTTATGGTCTGATTTGGTGATGCTAGGAATAGGATGGTTTTCTTCATGTATGCAATAGACTCCTAGCTCAGATTCTTCTACTTCTTGGTAGGGATCAAAAGCATGTACCTTGCTCACCCATTCATCAAGAGTCAAATCTGGGATGCTTCCAAATTTGGTGTCAGCTTCATCTGTGCTTGGATAATCTTCTTGATCAAATGTTGAACAATTGGCATTGATTTGGCTTGGAGTATGAGGCTCAATATGAAAGTTAGCAATTGGTTCGGATCTCGATTGTGACCTTAGTACCATATCTTGTTCGAACAACATGTGAGACCAATCGGCAGATAAGTGGCCTCAATTCTAGTGTGAAATCCTTGATAAGTATAGGGCAAAAGTGGTGGCAAATCTATCACTGACACATCTTGCAAAATGGTAACGTTGGGGCATGCATGCAAGGTAAGATTCAAACCTTTAATCACTCCCACCATTGCTACTGCTGTCCCATCCAATTGCACTACCCCCTTTGATATGACTTCATATTGGAGACCCGGTTGTCTATTTGCTTGGGCATGAAGAACTACTTGCCCTTAATCAATCATGCAATTATGTACTAGTTTATCACCAATGATTAATGAAACATAGAATGGAAGGGGGCTTAAAAACTTTGCCTTATTGTCCTCCATGATTCCCTTAGATGAGAGCATTTATGAGGACCTTCTCTTATATATGGACTGCTTTGGTTTGAAGTTGACCAATTCCTCATGGCAGCTTGTAGAAGATCTCTTTGGCACTGGGATGGATAAAGATTCCCACATTGATATATTCACATTTGTCTTCTTCATTTGATCAATGATGCTAAATGGGGATGAAACATCTCTTGTTGTCCTTTAGTCTGCGCATTCCTTTCTTGTGCATGGAGCAGCAATTTGGCATTTGAGTTGGTTTAGAATGTCCTTGCATGTTTGGGCTGTATTTTTCTTACGACACCTTGTGGAGTGATGGAAGGTTGTAGATCACTTGGAGCCAATGTCGACCTTCGCCAATATTCCTCTTCTTTGATCTTGTGTTAGCTGCTACACTCGAGAAATTGTTTGATTCATGCCACAAAAATCCTACTTGCCAATTCACAAGTGCGGTATCATTTGGAGTTGTTTTTTTCTTGAGATGTCCCTTGTTGCTGATTTGTTTCTTGACTCACTTCACCCTCGATGCGGTAGTTGTCACCATCAAGGCTTGGTTCAAATCACCATTGAAGAACATAGATTGGTTGTGAGGTTCATTGCATGGGAAACACCAATCATACTCTTGAGCTATGTTGTTTTACACTGGCACTAAGGCTTTAGAAGTAGATGCAACATTGGGGTTATAGGGCTGAAATGGTCTATTGGTGGGAGGCCTTACTTGGCTTTGATTTGTAGTTGGATTGGGTGGCCTATTGGGCTGGTATGGTGGCCTAGCCTGGTACTGCGTGCTTGAGGCTGATATGGTCTAGCACTTTGAGCTTGTTGTCTTTTGATAGTCACCAGCTCATTTCCAAGGTTCTGCAATTGTTTCATAACCTCTTGGAGTTCATTTGAAGCACTAGAGGATGAAGTAGAAGTTTCATTTGAACTTTGATTTCTAGGAGTGGGAATAGGAGCCAAAGTGGGTGCTTGACTAGTGCTTGGATTTTCTAAGTTTGGATACAAGGGCATGGGAGGCTAGGAGCCGCCTTACACCACTTGAATAAGGCAGGTTTTCAGCCCTAATGGCAATGCTATAAGCGGCAGTGTAAGGTTTTGCATCCCATAGATTGAATTAACATAGAAATATCGAATTCAAAGCCTTAAGATAGTATAGAAAAGCACCTTGATTGTTGGCCTAACGACCACGGAATTCTATCCCAAGACCTTTGAAATCTGAAGTTGAAGTCGGGCCATTTGCTCATTGGGAGCTCTCTTGATAGTTGTCAATTGTTCTAGTAGAGACAAATTGTCTCCCTTTTCCCAAACGCTCGTGGAGAACTATGCATAACTAATTCCAATTTTGGATAGAACGGCTCCAAGGCTCCTAAACCATTAATGCCTTCCCTTTGAATGAAGATGCGTGTGCAATTTGACAACAACATCCATTTCATTTATCTCATGGATTACTGGCGTTAGCAATGTCTTTGACATGATCACCAGGAGTGGTATGATTTTCTCTAGTAAAAAATGGAATGTTCTTCAATGCTGCAATTGGAACTGGATTTTGTGCATTGAGGGCAAGTGGACTGCTACTAGTGAAGTTGACAAAAGGGTTTTGTTGTGCCATTCTGATTGGCCTAAGAATCCTTGTTGATTGGATGAAAGGTCTACCAGGTGGAGGGGTTGATAAAGTCCTGTTAGGTGGAGAAGGTGATCTTTGTGGTCTTCTTCCTCTCCTTCCTCTGCCTGGTGATAGTTGTAAGTGGACAAATAGACCCTCTTCTCGAGTATCAGACCTGGTTCGAATTCTTCTCATGTACCTGGGCAACCTATGCTGCTATACCACTGAATTCTACCCCTTCGAAGTCACCAGATGTGTTGGGGAATGAGCCTCAAAAGGTTGGATTCTGCCAAGTTACACACCAAACATGGCAATATTAAAAAATAATTTAAAACTTTGAAGGGGGAAGATACTTCTTATTCGATTAAGTCTTGTTGTGACTACTAATCCTTAAACGTGAAAGGGTCATGGTGCAACTTACAAACACGAAATACACGCGCGTCGGAACTTGGGACATGCTCAACATGTGGAAAACCCAAAATACTAAAAACCATGAAATTTTGAAAGTCAAAATCTCAAAAATCTAAGAATACCCTTTTGAATATTATCCCCGATCTATCATTGTGCAAAATTTTGACTTGTTTTGAGCAAGTTAATCCCTTGAAAATAGATTTCAAAGTTCGGCTGGAAGGTGAAAAATCGAAATTGTAAAACCTATAATTTTTAGTCCAAATTTCTTGAAAATTCCTTCAAATCTTGTGGAATGACCTCTTGTCCCACCAGCGTGTGTGATGGCAAACTCGGCACCCCTAAGTGTATGCCCCGATAGGTTGAGACTCTCTGCGATTGCATAACATGGAGCTTTTCCCAGTGTGGGACCTTCGAAATCGGAAAAGCTCTCGCAGATGAAGGCCATTCCTATTCCTCTATTCGGATGCACACATAAAAATGTAGAGGTTTACTAATAAACCTAATCTAACTTTCCAAGGAGACGGGGGTAAAAAGAAGCATAAAATAAACCTAAACTACAAAGGTGATGCATAGGAATGAAGAACACTGTCTTGCCAATAAACACAAACCATTAAAATGCAATGCAAGATCATGCACTGAGATAACCAAATTTGCAGTGAAAGATCGGGAGGATGCAAATGAATATATAGAGGGTTGAGAATCATCCACGGACATGCATTATTTGCTTCAAAGATTGATCAATACACTACAAAATGGAAGCAAAGTTGCATTACGGTTTTAGATGGGAGGTTTGAACTCCACTCTACAAAGAGAAGAAGGGAGGGGCAAAACAAGAATTTCCAACCTTTAGAAAAAGCCCCTCCTTCAATTTATAGGAAGAATGAGAGAGGGAAGAGAGAGGAATTCCAAATCTACCAACCACCTCCATTGTATTTAATTCATCTCATTATGGTGGTAGGTGAGAACCTAGCAAACCTAAAAATGGCGAATGGTATTTTGCATTTTTAAGAATTTTTTCTCACCCAATTAAATATATCTAGTCATAGTTGGATAGAGGACCTCGTAAGCTTTCTGAAAAGTCCAACCTTGCATGAATCTGAGCTCCCTGTGAAAAGTTATGGCCATTTGAATATCTGCGCAAGTGTAAGCTTTCTGTCGGCGCTCAAAATGTTGCACCTCCTGAAGATGCACCTCGGCGCATCCATCCTTATGTCGACATACTCTTACTGCGCTAAGGCACAAATTTCTTCATGTCGACACCTTATGTCATGCGCCCTTTACTGCGCAAGGCGCAAATTTCTTCATGTCGACACCTTATGTCATGCGCCCTTTACCTGCGCCAAGGCGCAAATTTCTTCATGTCGACACCTTATGTCATGCGCTTTACTGCGCAAAGGCGCAAATTTCTTCATGTCGAATACGTGTGCCCTTTTGTGCCAAGGCACAAATTTCTTCATGTGACACCTTACGTGCACCCTTTACCTTTCTGTTTTTCCCATATCTACCCGAGGGGGAAGATATAATGTTTGACTGATAAAGTAAACCACACGTTCACGCTTATCATTGTCTTCCTAAGCTAACATGTAGGCTAGTGAAACATTTGTTGCCCTTGAATATAGAATGAGGTGCTTAGTCTAATTTAGGAGGCATGAGTGTAGGTGGCGAGAGTAAGAATCATTTTACTGATTTAAATGCCTCATTGCACTCTTTTGTCCACTCAATGCAACAATATTTTTTAGCAAATTGTTAATCGAATGAATAACAAAGGTTAGATCAAGGATGAACCTTTGGATTGCACTGAGTTTTCCAAGAAAATACCTTACACCAAATTCATCTGGTGGTGGGGTCAACTCTAGTACTACTCGGATTTTGGTGGATCTACATCAATCCCTCGTGAAGATATGATGTATCCCAAAAAATTACCTCCTATTACATCGAACACGCATTTTTCTTGATTTAGCGTGACACAAGTATTTGATTAAGAGAGAGAGAATGATGCAAAGCACCTCGAGGTGATTGCACCATTTTCTAGCTTTGGCTAGGAGATCATCAATGTAAGACTCCACAATCTTGTGGATAAGATCATGGAAAATATATGTCATGGAGCGTTGGTAAGTTGCTCCAACATTCTTGAGCCCGAATGACATGACTGCGTAGTAATAGGTTCCCCAAGGAGTGATGAAAGTTGTCTTGTTCGATCCTCCTCAAAAATCCTAATTTGGTTGTATCCTAAAAATCCATCCATGAGAGACAACAACTCATAACTAGTTGTCACATCAACAATGACATCAATGGAGGGCAAAGTGGGAAATCATCCTTGGGACATGCTTTGTTAATGTCCCGAAAGTCAATACAAATATGGATTTTCTGTTCTTTTTTAGAACAAGGACAATATTGGACACCCACTGGGAGTAGTCAACCGGTTTGATGAACCCTACTTGCAAGAGTTTCATCACTTCTTCTTTCACCATGAGAGCCACCTTTGGCTTCATAGGCCTCGAATTTTGTTTAATTGGTTTGGCATCCGGCTTTGTGATGAGGTTATGGACCGCAACATCAAGAGCAATCCCCGTCATCTCCATGTAATTAAACGTGAAATCTTTGAGTGTTCTTTGAGAATTTGTGTGTGTATTTCTATCTCCTCTAGAGTTAGAGAAGATCCCACTTCAGGATTCTTGGCTCTTCCTCCATCCTAATGTTTATATTAATCATTCCCTTAATTAAGGAAGCATTTCCCTCCTCAAACTTAGGCGGGGTTGGAGGTAACTCTAAATCCCCCTCTTCTCCTACCTCATAAATTTCAAGATCTTCCCCGAGGAAGACTCTATCATGGGATTTCCAAAATAGGAAGAAGAATGTGGGATCAGGGAAAAATCAACCTTATGATGAGCAAGATGTAATTCTACATAAGCATTTAGATATCCAAGAGTTGCTTTAATCACTGTCAATGTGGTATGAGATGATAAAATCATTCTCGGCTTCTATGTATGTCAACATTGGGGTTATCGGTATTTTACGAACCAAAGGTTCAACACAAATCGATACTGTGAAGTTTGTATCTTCCAACTCACTACTTGGAGTGAAGTGGGAAGCAAAAGTTACTATAGAGTCTGCGAGAAGGTTTTGTTCTCATGGAATTTCTTCGATCAATATGAAATCAAACCCTTTTATTAAATTAAGCATTGTTGTTTTGTAGAGTTGCAAATGTTTGGCTCTAGTCTCGTACATCTCGGACACCTGATTTACGATTAACTGTGAATCACCTAGTACTTTAATATTACCAGCACCCATCCTTTTGGCTAAAATGAGGCCAAGAAGGAGGGATTCGTATTCAACCCCGTTATTTGTACATTCGAAGTTTAACTTGAAGGCAAATGACATAACCCTTCCCTTAGGAGAGGTAAGGATCACACCTGCCCCAACACCAAAATGAAATTTGGCTCCATTGAAATGGAGATTCCAATAGCTACTGAAAAATGGATGTTGGATCATTCTTTGTATCTTCTTCCTTTGCCTCAGTTACTTCCACCATACAGACTTTGTCTACTGGAAGAGAGTTGAGTCCTAGGGTATGTCCCATACCCATAGAATCAAATGGAAGGAGAATAGGTAAATCCTTCTCCAACAACTTGACAATCTTTGATGTGGTTCCTAATGACATTGTCTCTATGATGATGGTTTCATCCTTGACCGCCGGAATGCCCTCGATCAAGCCTCGTGACTTCTAACTCTGTTGTGGGCACCAATTTTACTTCTGATTTTGAACCAAATAGTTTGTTAAGTTGATTTTTGGGAGCTCAAACTCAGAATGGACTCCTGGTTTCTTCTTCAAATTTGATAGGTGTATATCGAAAGGCTTTGGGTCACCTTGTGCTATGAAGACCTTCCCTAAGTGCAAGAATCTTACTTCCTGAAACAATGTAGAAGGGATCACCTTCATGCGATGTATCCATGGATGATCAAGGATCATATTATAATTGGTTTCCGATCTATAATATAGAACTTAGTGAGAATTGTCTTGGGCCCTAAGGTGACCAATAACACTATAGTCCCTATTGAAGTTGCCTTTAGGCTATCATAACTCCTTAGTGTGTTTCGTGTTGAGGAACAATTTGTTTCCCCATATCCTATCTTTTGAAGGAAAGTGAAGGGGACTATGTTAACTACTGCCCCATCATCAACCATCATGTGTTTAACATAGTTATTGTAGATCCATACCTAAAAATGTAAGGTTGGGTCACCTTTACGTGTGATTTCAGCATCTGTCGGCATTTTTCTTATGTCGAACACAAACCCAATATCCCTATCTAGATGTCAGGAGGGTAGACATCAAATTCAACATGGTTTACTTATGCTTCCGAGGGAGGAGTAACGTTGATCAAATGACCAAGACCCAATGCTTCTAACAAAGCAACTCTATGAGCAGGGGAGTTCTTCAACAAATCTAAGAAGGAAATGTGAGAAAAGGTCTTTGTTAAGTCATTGATTAAATCGTATGCTCCTATTGGTTTAGAAAGTGTTTGTTGGATGTCCTTTGCTATTGGCAGATAAATAGGTATCAGTTGTGACGAATAATCCTTAGTTCTTGTGGTGGTGTTAATCTAAGGTTTGGTGTCTAATTCTACCAACCCCATAATTTTTGTTTGTTGGCGACCATCCAAGGGAGGTGCCACTTATGGGTTTGATGAAGTTGAGGCTTCATGATCATTGGTTCCTATCACAATCCCTTTGTTTGAACCATTGGGATCTATTCTATCGTCTTTTGGGCATATAGGGAGAGGATCATTAAAGATCCTCAATGGTGTGTTTTGAGGAGATACTAGTCCCGCATAGGTATTGTGTGTTGGTGTTGTTGGGTTTTCCATAAACATGTCTACAAAGAGTTGCCTCTCTAATCTTGGGGAAAATTTTGTAAGAGTTTTTATAATCACGACATGATCTAGCGTCATTCCGCAGATCTTGTGAAAGTTCGCAATACAAATCGGGATTGTAGTCCCGAGGTCTTTGGTTCGTGTTTTGTTGTGATCCAAATTACGATCAATGTTCATTTTCCGATTTTATAATTAAAGTTTAGGAACCCCCTGCCATTGATTTTGGAAATGATTTGGATACCCGCCTAGGTATTGACTAGGGCCTTGGGTTTGCACTTGTCTTGATTGTTGAGGTTATTGTTGTTGTTGTTCATTGTTGAGGATTATTAAAATCCACAACGTTGATTGAAGGTGAAAAGTTATTATTTTTTTATTATTGTCATTCATATTATTATTGTTGTTATTGGTAGTGTTCATATTGGGAGAGCTGACAACATTAGGTTTCTTTGGCTGATCAGTAACACCGTCATTCGTAACCCCATGATTCTTGTTAAGGACCTTTGGTCCCTAATTATTGTTCATGTTGTTGGGGTAACCAAAGTTACCTTGGTTAGGAGTGACTAACCTCCCATTTGTTTTCATAGGTCTTATGACCATTGTCTATGGCTACTTGATCAATTCGGAGAGCACCCTCTAGTACCTCTTCGTAACTCCTTAGCGGGAAATTTTGGAATTCTTCCTTTGTTTCCCTATTGAGGGAGTGGAGGAATAAATCACAAAGCTCTATCTGATCCATGTTTGGAGCACTTGCAGAGGAATAGAGGACTGTCGCCACCTTTGAATGAAATGGGCAGCGGACTCGTTGTGCTCTTGTTTGATATGAAGGAATTCTCTTATTCATGTCCTTAGAAGTTTGTTTATATCAAATTCCTTAATAAACTCGATATCAGTTGCTTGAAGGAATGTATCAAAGCTTTTGGTATCCTATAATACCAATCGAGAGTGATACCTTCTAAAGATCTTAGGGAAAATATTTCAGAATAATGTATCTCACGAGAGTATCTCTCGAATGGCCATTGCGTAAGCTTTGATATGCACATTAGGATCTCCCTCCCCTTTGAACTTTGGAAGATCGGGAAAGGGTCTCGGAAGCATGAAAATCTATATGGAGAAGTCTAGAGGCTCCTTAAGATATTCAAAATAGGTCTCCATTGTGTATATTTCAACCATTGAAGATACTTGATGGGGAGGTGGAGGTTGCATCGGTTATTGGAACAGTGCAGCATATGCATGTGTTGGGGTGTAAGGCATCCCCTATGGATAACCATATGGACTTGGGTAAGTGTACATATCCCCCTTGTGGTGATTTGGAATACATGTGCATGTAATGGGGTTGACTATTTTGATATGGAGGCGAAGGCATAAATCCAGAGGAACGTTGCATTTTTAAATGGTATGGTGTTTGAGAACGTGCTTCTAACGGGTTCATGTTGTGGATATCCATTTGTAGTGTGGGGGGCATACCCAAGGTGCCCATCCCAGTTAACAAATTTCCAGGACTTGGAGCGTTCGTATAAACTAGAGGAGTTTACGCATTAGGGATTTGTCCATAACTTTACGGATGGTGAGAAACTCTTGCTTGCCTAACATATGAATTTTGCATGTTTTAGGCAAACTCTAACTCTTTAACTTTGTCCACTAACACTGAAATGACATCACCCATTGATGGGGCCATGTTTTGTTTGATGTTTGTTGTTGAACTTTTGGAGGTTGTTGAGGAGTGTGATATCCTGTTATGAATTGTTTGTGTTGTTACGCCACCCTCACTAGTGATGTTTTCCGTTGTTGGAGGGGTAGTGTTATTGTTTTGGAGAAAGACATCAACATGCCTTACAACCTGTCAAATCTTGTATCTCAAAGCATTGTTCACTTATGGCATACCGTGCTAAGTGATCCTCGTATAGGGCCGGATTTGGTCAATCAAGCGTCTGCTAATGGGTTGTCTAAATAGAACCCGAGGAGACAAATATATGTCGTGAAATTCGTGTTGTTAGAGCTTGAGTACTCATGAGAATGTGTCTATGTGACTTATTCAATATCCTCAATCCGTATAGAGGAACCAACATTGGATCCCTAAGGAAGAGGGTTTTGAGCCTGAGTAGTTGAATATTTATCTACCCATGTAGAGAGTGAAGGTGATTGTTGTTGTCTATTTGTTTGATAGTTGTACATATCGAAACCCGAGAGGGTTCGACCGTATTCATCATATCTCGATGTGTTCGGGGGGTATAAGAATACTCGCAGAATAATGGGAGAGAGGAATATGGATGAAGAAAGTGGAAATGTTTAGAGACTAGCTCTTCACATCGGGTTCACCAATTTATACGAAAGAAAATTGACACACAACCTTCTTTCACACCCGACCTCCCGAGGTCATGTCGGGACAGCCGATGTGGAATGTGTGGATAGCTGGATATGAGAGAATTAGTGACTAAGATCTGGTAGTGTGATTTCCCAATAGCAGAATTAGCAAAAGGGGAGATTTAGAGGCTATGAACGGGTAGCGTAAATTCCTATGGCTTGTTTTCTAAATTGGATCTAAGTGCTAAACTAGTTTGAAGTGTCCATGTAAACTTGAATGAAATTAATAATATAAGCTAATAATTGAAAGGAAACTAATCTAATAAATCACAAAACTGAAATATCGCAATTGCTAAAGAACAAATTACTTATATTCTAAATATTTAAAATATTTCTACACTAAAACTAAACAAGCGAGATAACCCAAAGGTGGTTTTTCACTTGTGTTGGGTGTTTTCTAAATAATGCTTAACATAAAACAAGAACTTTTCCAATTAATGTATGATATGTAGACAACCAACCTCCCATATATTCTCTCCTTCAAATACATAGGAATAGGAAGAAGAAGATTCGTCATCGTGGGTTCTTATGAAAGATTTAAATCCTCTTGAAATTAACTAACTTGTAAATGAAAGGAAATTGATTTCTACTCTATTTGATATGATGTAACAATGATAAATTGTAGGAATGAAGGAAATCAAACAACAACTCCAACCTAGAATTCACATAACAAAGGTAAATCCAACTATGTAGTAATTTGTCCCCTTAGTTTATCCTTTCATTCTTTGTGTATCCATATGAGTCCAAGGAATTGGGAATGCAAAGGAAACAACAAGAGAAGGTGCTTGAGCAATGGCAACTTGAAGGTAGTTTAGTTACAATGCAAGTGGAAGAGAGATAGCACAAGTGAATAGAGCTTGGCTATGCAATTTCCAACAGGATTGTGGCAACAATACTATGCAAGATACACAAAATTCTCAGGCCATTTGCTTGAATACAAGCATTGAATATATAAGAATTGGCTGGGATGTGCCTTCATGCACAAAGAAGCCTTGGAGTGCCAAATCATTGGGTGAAGAGGTAGTTCAACTAATTAAATATATTTAAAAATAGAAGATGGAAGGAATACCATGCAAACAAGACTATTTTTAAGCAATTTGGTTCACAAATGCAACCTAGAAGTCGAGTTAAGTGATATCACACATGTTAAAAACACACATGAAGCATTATGGAAAAATCGCACAGACCGCCACCCTATGCAGACGGAAGTCTTGGCACTAAAGGCCAAAACATGCATAAAAAGGAATGGAAAGCTAGAAAAAGTGTGGAAAAGCTAAGTACAAGTATATAGGCAACAAATATATATTGTGGATAAGCTTAGGAACTCAAACACCTTCTGAAAGGACATGAATCATCACTGGGGACTTTTGTAACCATTTTTTTGATAATGTAGCACATGCAAAATCGGGTGCGTATAGGCACCTACACCAATCCCAAGATACTTGACCCAAGCTGGATGCACAAAGATCCGAGTAAGCAAAACATTTTTTTCCCAACTTTATTTTCTAGACTAGATTGTTAACAACCTATATATTATCCTTTTTTTCTAACTCATCATTGTTTACTTGCACTTTACAGCTACTATAGATGGATGACGAGACCTTATTCGGTGGATTCTCCTTGACACATTTACAATCCCCACGAGGATGACATGGGAGCAACTGCTCGTAGATATATGACACCCAGCAATAGCGGGACGCCACACCGATGTGTTTACAACACCATGGCATACATCTGAGACCATGATTCAGATGAGGACCGACCTCTCTGGGTATAAGGATATTGAGAGGAGACAACGGTGAGAGCACACACACGGTAGAGGTACTACCACCGTTCGCTCACCCACTTTGACGCATGGACATTCTCACGAAACTCTCACATGTCTTTATATGGAGGCTCATGTTGTACCCATTCATTCTCATCATAGGAGCCCTCACCCTACACCTTCACAGGGATCTAGGAGAGGAGATATGTCATGAGCCTTTATTGCTTTTGGACCATTTTTGGATATATATCGAATTTTTTTGTATTTCTAGCTCATAAATGAGCATTTTGTCCACACTAGCTAGAAGGTGATGAAATTGTACATGAGACTTGACATTATTATATATATATATATATATATATGGACATCTTTTTGGTAAGAGTTGACTTGGTCATGGTTTATCTCATTTGTGTACTCTTAGACAATTATAATTTCTAATGCTTTTTTATGTTTTATGGATGTATGATATGGATGATGATGATGCAATGTGATAGATAAAATGATTTTGTATATGATTATGCATATGATAACAAGTTGTAGCTTAGATACTTTGATTTTCAAGAAATATTTAACATTTTCGTTTTATTGGTAAAATGTGATGAATGTGGTATGATAAAAGATGAACTCATTCGATTCTTAACTCCACACAACTAGTAAGATACAAGGGCTCATCACCAAGATCCAATAATGAAGTGAGTTGCATGATTTGAAGAGCGAAGATGATGACCAAAAGACAATATTTTGACAAAGATCAAATTAGAAACCTACAACTTAATCCTAAGCAAGGTCAACTAACCAGTTCAAAATGTATTTTGCTTGCAAGTTTGACTAGACTTAGATCCATAGATGGCCTTTTTATTGACAAAATTTGGTTTTTAGGAATGAATCTCTTATAACATACACATCTAGCTCATTTCTTGGGATTTTTAGATTTCAAAACACTTTTTATTTCTTAATTTATTTGCATCTTTTTTATTTATTGACATGACCCCTATGTTGCCTCATCCTACTAGTAAGAAGCATGTGCTCATCACCGAGGACAAGACATAGGCGAGTAAGGGAACTTCCCTCCTTTCCCAACCTCATGCTACCAGTAAGAAGCATAGGCTCATCACCAAAGATTGGTAGGGACGAGAAGTGTAGTTTTATTTGTAAATGATTTTTTTTTATATTTATTGTTTATTTATCCTTTTTTACTTTAGATTTTGGATTGTGCTTTTAGGAAGGAGTGTTTTCCCCTAGTCTCAACCCCACGTAACCAAGTAGGATGCGAGGGATCACCATCGAAGGTTGAGACAAGTGAACAAAGGCTCGGGTGAAATGTTTTAGAATGTTTCTGTCACGAGAGAGATTTTTAGGGAGAGATGTGACATGATGAAAAGACAATTGAATCGAAGAAACCATGAATAGAACTAAGTGTGCAAGTTTTAGTAGGATCAATGCCAAAATTTCATCTTAAGAACTGAAATGATGAAGAGATTAGATAATTTGGAGATGATAAAATGGATACTTGAAGAGATATGATTGAATGTTTTTACCAATATTTGAAAGTCTTAAAATTTCTTGAAAAGTAAGTTTCTAGTTTACAATTTTACAAGATGATAATGCAAATGATAAACAATATGGATGCAATAATGTATAGTATGGAAATGCAAGTGACTTATGCATAGAAATGTTTGAGGTGAAGTGAATTAACCGATTTGCTAAATTCTTCACCTTCTAAGGTACATGACGGTACATACCATTTTTATAGTCTTCCATTACTTGGTACGAGCCTAACCACTTTGGCCTAAATTTCCTTCCTTCGTCGACCTTTTTATCGATATGGATTTCAAGTCTCAATACTAGGTCTCCTACTTGTATTTCACATTCATATACCTTCTTGTTAAACTAGCGACACATTCTGTCAACGTAAACCATATGATGTTGCTCAACCCTAAGTTGTGTCTCATCCAAGGTTTCTAGTTCAACTAACCACACTTCTCAATGTGCGTCTTTGTCAAGGATGCCTTATAGAGACACACAAATACTTGGTAGTTCTACCTCTAGTGGTAAGACCGATTTGACACCAAAGACTAAAGAGAAAGGGGTTGTCCTCGGGCATTTGTACTTACGTTCTATAGGCCCGTAAGGCCGGAAATAACTTTGAGTGCCAATCTCTTTTGTTCTCTTTAATCATCTTAAGGAGAATAGACTTTAACGTCTTGTTTGTAGCCTCATCCTTTCCATTGGCCTGAGGATAGTATAAAGGGGTTGTGTGATGGGATATCTTAAATTGTGCACATAACTCATGCACCTCTTTATTCTTAAAAGGTGTGCCATTATCTGAGATAATGACTTGTGGGAAACCATACCTATAAATGATTTGGTTTAAGATAAACTTAGCAATTACTGATCCATGTATTGTAGTAAGAGACATGACCTCAACCCACTTTGTAAAATACTTTGTGGCTGTGATGAAGTTATGGTCGTCCGATGATGAGGGAGAGAATTTCCCTATCAAATCAAAACCCCAAGTAGAGAAAGACCAAGGTGTCACTATTGGCTGTAGATCTTGGGTAGGAATATGTATCGCATGCAAGAATTCTTGGCACTTTTGGAACTTGTGCACATACTCTACAGTGTCATGCTTTAATGTAGTCCAGAAATAGCCCATCGATGAATCTTACGAGTGGTTTAATGCCATCTAAAAAGGCCACCACAGACTACACTATGGGCTTCAAAGAAAATTTTCTCCGCTTCTTCTTCATCAACACATCTTAATAGCATGGCATCGAAGGCTCTACATGTAGAAACCTAAAATCGGTATCCCTACTCTTGTCTACCCACGTGCACATATTTACTAGGATCTTATCTAAGTCCCCTTAATTTAATTGAAATGACCTTCCCATCACCTTTAGTTAATTTAATTAATTAACTCCTAATTAATTAATATCCACATCATATCATGCCCTAATCCACTTTCTATTTAGGATGCTTTTATCCTAAATCCCCATCCTATGTTTTTTCCTAGCTTTCTTCCTATCTATTTTTATGCCCTAACTACCCATGATTTATCCCCAAGCAATCTAATCTCGCCCATAAGCTTTAAAGCACCCTTCCAACTCTTAAAAACATGAAAGCATGCCAAAAACACAAAAAAGCTATCTATTGGGGAAAATTTTCCCGTGGTCGGTAGTGACCCAACGCAGTCGTCGTCGACCCTATAAAACTAAGTTAAATATTGCCAAAAAGGAAATCAAAAATCATATGCACACGAACTTTCGAGCTTCCTTGTGACTTGTGAACTGACTCTCAAACCAGAGCATTCGACAACAAGCTACAAACCTCCCAAATCTTCTTGGAACATGCTTGCATTGCTCACGATCATCCTTCGTGAGATTTATTAGTATCTTTGTGTTGTTTTATTCATCTTTTATCAAATTATATTTGTATTTCTTGTGTCTAATATTTTACACATTCATATCAGCTTCTACAACACTCGAGCTCCCTCTCATAAACCTTTCATTCTAGCTTCTTTAAATGTAGGTTTCCCTTTCTACCCACTTATCCTCGGCCTTATCTCGACTGTTATAGTTTTCATTGACCCATCCTCGGTCATTGACGACCAGTGGTCTCATTTTGCCATATATCTCATCCAAATCATCGTTTTTGTTCTTTTCTCTACCTCTCTGTCCCAGAGGTTATTCTACAAGTCATCTCTCGACACCCATAGATCTCTGTTACCTCCTAGTTTTCACTCAGGCTCTTGTAGTCCCGCATATTATTTTTGTTGTTCGAGATCTTCTCTCATAGGTCACCTTCGACTGCCTCTGCACATCGGGGTCACCATCGACCCTGACCCAAGTAACCTTTCATTTATATTTATTTCAATTAATTCGGCTTTTAGATCAATCTTAGTTATTTCTCGGTTTCAGTAGTATTTCTATTTCTGCATGTAATTTATTTATCAATCCTTTACTTCAATTTTTCTTTAAAACAAGGGTTAACATCCACAAAGGAAGTTAACGCTTCTTAGATCAGTTTGTTAGGAAACCCCTGCATATCCCATCTAATCAATCTCCTTTTCAGTCTATCTTATTTGCAGGTCATCAACTACAACAAGGATTAGCTACTTGACACTCATTCATCCATCACATTGTGTTAGAGGTACTATAAACCCTTAATGTTCGAGTTGCTAGTTGTTTTCATTACTAGTTCATTCATTTGATTAAGAACAAAGAAACTTGTCCAACATTTCTAGCACACATAGTGGGATATCGTAAGGCAAGATGCCCCATGTGATATTAGAGTTACTACCATAGTTTTTATTTTTATTGCGATCATTTTTTTCTTGGGGCATCTTGCCTTACGCTATCCTTTTACCCATCTTTCTTCACCCACCCACCCTTCATCATCTACCTTTTTCAAATGCATCATCAATTTCCTCTGGGGTCATCGAACCCCCATTTTAGGGGGAGGTCATCGTTAACCTTTCGTCAATCTTCATCATACCATTTGTCTCACATTATTTTTGTCTCATGGCTTGCTTTCCACAAACCACTCAACAAAAAGGGGAAAATGTAGACACCTAAAATCGGTATCCCTACCCTTGTCTGCCCACGTGCACATATTTTATTAGGATCTTTTCTAGGCCCCCTTTTAATTAAATACATCCCCTTAATTTAATTTAAATGCCCATCCCATCACCTTTAGTTAATTTAATTAATTAAATCCTATTAATTAATTAATTAATATCTACAAGATATCATACTCTAATCCACTTTCTACTTAGGATGCTTTTATCCTAAATCCCTATCCTACGTTTTTCCCTAGCTTTCTTCCTATCTATTTTTATGCCCTAACTACCCATGATTTATCCCCAAGCAATCTAATCCCACACATAAGCTTTAAAGCACCCTTCCAACTCTTAAAAACATGAAATCATGCCAAAAACACAAAAATCTAGCCCATTGGGGAAACTTTCCCCATGGTCGCGGCGTGACGACCCAACCGGTCGTCATCAACCCTATAAAACTAAGTTAAATCTTTCCAAAAAGGAGATCGGAAATCAAATGCATGCAAACTTTGGAGCTTCCTCATGACTTGTGAACTAACTCTCATACCAAAGCATTCCTACAACAATTACAGACCTCCTAAATCTTCTTAAAATGTGCTTGCATCACTCATGATCATCCTTCATGAGATTTATCAAGTATCTTTGTGTTGCTTTATTCATATTTTATCAAAATATCTTTGTATTTCTTATGTCTAATCTTTTGCAAGTTCAAATCAACCTTGCAACACTCGTGAGCTCCCTCAACAACCTCCTATTCTAACTTCTTTACTTTACAGATTGCCCTTTTTACCTACTTATCCTCGGCCTTATATGACTCTGCTTCTACAATCGCCGCCGACCCACCCTAGTCGTTGTTGACCAACATCCTATTTGCCTTATATCTCGGCCAAATCACTATTTTCTATCCTTTTCTCTACCTCTATGTCCCAGATGTCAGGTCATCTCCCAAACACTCATAGATCTCTGTTACTTCCCAATTTACACTCGGGCTCTTGCAGTTTGCATATTCCTCTTGTTGTTCGAGATATTCTCTCGCATGTCATCATGTCGACCTACCTCTGCTGATACTGGGCCTTTGTCGACCTAGACCAAGTAACCTTTCATTTATAGTTATTTCAATCAAGTCAGCTTTTAGATCAATCTCATTTATTTCGAGATTCAATAGTACTTTCATTTTTCATGTAATTTCTTTATCAATCCTTTACTTCAATCTTTCTTTAAAACGGGGGTAGACATCCACCAAGGAAGTTAACAATTCTTGGATCCACTTTTCAGAAACCCCTGCATATCCCATCTAATCAATCTCCTTTTCGGTCTTTTCTTATCTACGGGTCATCAACTACAACAAGGATCAGCTACTTGACACTCATTCATCCATCACATCGATTTAGAGGTACTATAAACCCTCCATGTTCTAATTTGTTAGTTGTTTTCATTACTAGTTCATTCATTTGATTAGGAACGAAGAAACTTGTCCAACACTACAATAGAGAACTTCTTTTACAATCACATATTTTGTGGCTATGACATGTAGTCGTCACCTTTGCTGTGAATTTTCTCCCTCGAGGTACAATCGGTCTACAATGTGATTGATAATGTCAGAGACCATGGAAACAAAGTGATGGGAGGATTTACTTCTATAACGAACACACATTCATTGGGGAAATTCAAATCTACTAATTCCCCATAATTTATAGGATTATTTTCCAACCAATCGGTAATGACTCGTCCCTTAATAGACTTTTATTTAACAAAGGTGAGTTCAAACTCACCCATTAGCATGATAAAAATGACTAGCCTTCTTGGACAAGGCAGCCTTGGTTAAGAATGTTTGTAATTACTCTGATTTGACTATTACTCATGTTTATTGGTTAAACATGTAATGCCTTAACACCTTCATTGTGAAGAAAATTTTCAGGAACTCTTTCTCTGCTTGAGTATACTACATTTTGTAATTAAGAAGAGTGTGGATAATGAAATAAATGGCCCACTCACGACCATCATCGTCCTCTTGTGCCAAGATGCATGCTATCGAGACATCAGTGGCTCAATAATATAACATTAAATGAAATTCAAATTTTGGTGGCATAAGCGTAGGTGGTGACATGAGGAAGCATTTATTGACTCGAATGCTTCATGACATTGATTACCCAATTTTTGTAACATTCTTTTAGCAAGCTATTGATAGGGTGGATAGCGTACATTAGGTTTGGGATAAACCTACGAATTTCCCCAAGCTTACCTAAGAAATACCTAATGCTTGACTCATTTGTGGGTGGGGACATTTCAAAAATTGCTTGATTTTTTTGGATCCACGTTAGCACCTCAAGACAAAATGATAAATCCTAACAACTTACCTCTGTTACTCCAAACAATTTTTTTTTAGGATTTAACATTACACCGTATTCGATTAAGCATGATGGAATAATGTGAATAATTTTGGGATGATTACCATGCTTCTTAGCTTTCACCAATAGATCATCAACATGCATCTCCACAATCTTGTGAATAAGATCATGGAAAATATATGTCATGGCCCATTTGGTAAGTGGTTCCGCATTCTTCAAGACAAAAGGCATAACAACAACAGTAGAAGGTTCCCCAAGGAGTCGTGAAAGTAGTCTTTTTTAGTCCTCCTCGGAAATCCTTATCTGATTGTACCCAGAGAAGTTTTCCATAAGAGACAACAACTCATACCCAACGTTGGTCACAACAATGATGTCAATGAAGGCAAAGGGAAATCATCTTTGGGACAAGCTTTGTTAATATCCTTGAAGTCAATACAAATTCATATCTTCCCATTATTTTTGAGAACCAAGATTATGTTTGATAACCACATAGAGTAATCTACTGGTTTGATAAACCCTACTTGAAGGAGTTTCATGACTTCCTCCTTGACCATTAAAGCAACCTTTGGCTTCATGGGTCTCAATTTCTATTTTATGGGTTTTGCATCGGGATTTGTAACAGGTTTGAACTACCACACTAGGAGCGATATCGGTTATCTCCTTATAGTTAAAAGTGAAGGCTTTAGAATGTTCTTTAAGCACTTTCGTATGGTTTTATCTCTTAAGGTGACAATGAAGAGCCAAGTTTCAAGATTTTAGGTTCTTCTTCCATCCCAATGTTGATGTCTATAGTTCCTTTGATTAAAGAGGCATTACCCTCTTCAAACTCATGTGGAGCTAGAGGTAGCTCCAATTCTTCTTCCTCAACTTCATAGATTTCAAAATCTTTATATGAAGAAGACCTCATTGTCTCGATCTCTAAAGTAAGAGGAAGGGTGAGGAATAAGGGAAAATCCCTTCTTATGATGTGCGGGATGAAGATTAGTAAAAACATGGAGGTATCCTGGGGTTGCCTTGTCTTTTTCCATGAAATCCAATGTGGCAAGCTCATTTCAGTCTCAACGTATGTCATAATTGTATTAGTTTGGTATCTTACGAACCAAAGATTGGCTAGAATCAAACGGTGAATTCATTTTCTTTTAAACCCTCCTTAGGATAGAAATGAGAGGAAGAAGTGGCCATAAAATCAACAAGTTGATTTTATTCTCTTGGAATGGCTTCTATAGAAATAAAATCAAAACCCTTACCAAGCTTGAGAACGACAAACTTGTAGCATTGAAGGTGCTCGGCTCAAGTCTCGTAGACATCTGAGACTTGATTTGCAATAGTTGGGAGTCACCTAGGACTCTCACATTGTGCACATCCATCCTCTTGGCTATAATAAGGCCAAGAAGTAGAGCTTCATGCTCAGCTCCATTCTTCGTACACTTAAAGAAGGTAAAAGGCATAACTCTTACCTTCAGAGAAGTAAGAATCACCCCTTTTCCCCTACGCCAAAGTGGCACTTTGCTCATCATAGTTAAGGGTCTAACAATTATAAGGGAAGATAGATGTTTCATTGTTCTTTGAACTCTCTTCCTGAATTTATGAAACCTCAACCATACACATCTCTCCAAAGTTGTCTGTAGGGAGAGAAGCTATCCTAAGAGCATGACCAATGCATAAAGAATCGAAAGAGAAAATAATCGGTAAATTGTTCTCTAAGAGTTTCACAATCTTCGTTGTATTTTTTGTTGAAACAACTTCTACTACAACAATTTTACTTTCATTAATGTCCACACCTCTAATTGCTTTAGGTTTCTCTAGCTCTATTGTTGGAACAAGGTTGGTCATGGGAATGAGTCCCCCTGAAGGAAGGGGCTTATTCAACTCGGTTTCTTAGGAGCTCAAACTCGAATAAACCCCAAGATTTTTCTTAAGGTTGGCCAGATGAATGTCGAAAGGTTTTAGATCACCTTGGGACACAAAGACCTTCCCTAGATGAAGGAAACGGACTTCCTGGAACAACGTAGAGGGAATGGCCTTCATCTTATGAATCTAGGGTCTTCCAAGAATCATATTATAGTTAGTTTCCTTATCTATAATATAAAACTCAGTCAAAATAGTCTTGGGTCCAAGAGTGACCTAGGAGAACTATAGTTCCGATGGAAGTAGCCTTAAGATTGTCATAACCTCTCAACATGTTTCGGGTCGAAGAATAGTTCGTCTCTCCATAACCTAGTTTTTGTAATAATAAAAATGGGATAATGTTAACTATAGTTCCATCATCAATCATGGCTCTCTTAATGTAATTGTTGTATATCCATACTTGTAGATACAAAGCAGGATCACCTCTCAATGCTAGCTCGACATCAATGGGAATCTTACTAATATCAAATACAAACCCAACATCTCTCTCATGTTGGCCCGGAGGATAAACATCAAAGTCTATATGGTTTATTTGGGCTTTTGGAGGAGGTGTCACATGAACTAAGTGACTAAGACCCAACGCTTCTAATAAAGCAAATTGATGCGTTGGAGAGTTCTTCAAAAAGTCCAAGAAGGATGTGTGAGAGAAGGTCTGGTTAAGTCTATAATCAAATCACAAGCCCCTAATGGTTGAGGGAATATTGGTGCATCATCTTATACTTGAAGGATAGATAGGGAGAGGTCATGATGCATATCGTGAGTACACAGTAGCGGCATGGACTTCTGGTTTGATCTCTAACTCAACTAGGACTACAATATTAGGTTGATTACGTTGGTCCAAAGGAGGAGTAACCCGTGGGTCAGTAGACATAGAATCCTTGCATGATCATTTTTTCCTGTTGGGGTACCCTTGTTCATGCCCTGAGGATTAAGTTTCTCAATTTTGGGGTATTTTGGGAAAGGGTCTCTATAGATCTCAAGGGTAGCATTCTACGGAGAAATAAGCCCCATGTAGGTGTTCTGTGTAGGTGTCGTGGGGTTAGCCAAGAGCATCTCAATGAAGAGTTGTCTCTAGTCCTCTAGAATATGTTGTATGAACTTATTACAGTCCCTACAAGTCTGAGCATCGTGACTTATAACTCTATAGAAACCACAATATAAGTTAGGATCATAATCTCAAGGTCTTTGATTTTGATTTTGTTATGGCCCATAGTTCATGTCGTTGTTCTCATTCGATTATTATAGTTATAGTTTGGAGGCCTTTGACCTTGATTATGATATTGTTTGGGAATTGATTTGGGTAAGGGCTTTGGCCTTGAGTTTGAACTTGTTTGGGGGAGGACGACGAAAGTCAACCGCGTTAATGGACAAAGTAAGGTTATTACTCCTTTGATTGTTTACATTATTCGTGTTCACAATGCTTTGTTTCTTGGTTTGGTCAGTAATACCATTTGTTGTAACACCTCGATTCCGATTAAGGACCTTAGGTCCTTGATTGTTATTTGAATTTTTTTGATAGTTAGCATTATTCTGAGCGGGAGTGACCAAATTCCTATTTGGACCATAAATATTGCATCCACTATTTATCGATTCCTGGTTGATACAAAGGGATCATTTTAAAACTTCTTCGTAGCTCTTAAGAGGAAACTTTTGGACTTCCTCTTTGGTTTCCGGTTAAGAGAATGAAGGAACAAATCACAAAGCTCATCTGATCCATGTTGGGAGCACTGACAGAAGAATAGAGGACCTATTGCCACCTCTGAATGAAGTGGGTAGTAAACTCATTATGCTCTTGTTGAATATGCAAGAATTATCTAATCCATGTTCTCAACAATTTGTTCATACCAAAAGCCTTAATGAATTCGGACACGATTTACTTGAAGGAGTGGATATAGACTTTCGTGATGGTGTAGTACCAATCAAAAGCAATCCCCTTGAGATTCTTAGGAAATATCTTTGCTACGAATACATCCCAAGGGATTAGTTCTTTTTGATGGAGTGGAATATGCCTTTATATGGGCATTTAGATGTCCCTCCCCTTGAACTTGGGGAGGTCGATAATGGTTGCGAGAGCATGAAACCTTGTATAGTGAAATCTAGAGGCTCTTTTAAGTACTCAGAGTATGTTCCCACTGCATATGATTCAACCATTAACGATCCTTAAAGGGGAAGTGGAGATGGAATCAGAGCTTGATATGGCGCAATGAAGGCACTAGGCGGGGAGTAAGGAACCCCTTCTGGCTGCGCAGCGTAGGGACTAGGAAAAGAAAACATATCAATAGAAGGGGGTTTGGAATATATGTGCACATAGGGAGGAATTGCACTAGGGTATGGTTTTATAAGCACAAAACCAAGGAACGTTACATTCCTCGATGGAGCGGCATTTGAGAACGTACTCCGACTAGATCTTGTGTAGGATACATATATGAAGAGTGAGGAG
Organism: Taxus wallichiana var. yunnanensis; assembly: GCA_018340775.1. Taxonomy (NCBI): domain Eukaryota; kingdom Viridiplantae; phylum Streptophyta; class Pinopsida; order Cupressales; family Taxaceae; genus Taxus; species Taxus wallichiana. Next base: position 353,902,038 of record CM031237.1, read on the forward strand.
TCATACCTAGTGTACTCGATCCTGTAAGAAGGTCTCCTATGTTAGGAGTACCTAGGTAGGTCTGAGACAACAATTGTTGATAAGCATTTGTGGAAGGCATGTAGCCTTGCTTTTGCATGTAGTGGGAAGTATTGTTTGAACCCACAAATTACGTAGGTTGTGGGGCTTGGGAAATCTCTAATTCATTGATCCTACCCACTAATGATGAGATCACATCACCAGGTGAAGGTGGTGCATTTGTCTTAGGTGCATGTTGGGCCTTGTTGGGTTACAAAGGTACATGATACCTTGTTATAAATTGGTATTTAATAGGCCACCCCTCTTTAGGTGTGTTTTCAATCTTAGGGGGAGGGGTGGTAGCATTTTTCTGGAGAAGAACACCAGTGTATCCTTGCATCCTATCTAAGGATTCATCTATAGCATTAAGATGATCACCACTTTGGGTGAGTCATACTAGAAGCTCATCATTTGGTGATAGATAAGAAGAGAAGGAATCATATTGCATGTTAATATAAGGTTTGGATAAGACCCATGGATAAAACCCTTGTTCTCTTGTGAACATCATGTTGTTGGAGTCGAGAACTCGATTGTGGGCTATAATTGGGTTGATCTATCTCCTTAATCCTAATTGTTGAGTTGGCATTAGAACCTTGAGGAGGAGGCATGTGAGTGGATAAAAATTTTGTGAGTAATTATCACCCCACCTTAATAATGATGGTGGTGATTTGCATAACCATCGATGGTAATAGGCTTTAAGACCCAAGATGGGCCTTCCATATTCATGACCCGACATATTGGGGTGTATAAACACCCACAAAATAATGGGAGAGGAGAAAGATGGATGAAAGAAAGGGAATAAAGAGGATACGAAAAGGAACTAGTCCTTCACATTAGGTTCACCAATTTTGTACACTTGAGAATCAACACGTGACTCTTAGACGCACACGACCTCCCGAGGTCATGTCATGACAACCGAATGAAGTGGATGGGATGGGTAAATAGAATACAAATGGAATAGGTGGAAGCGACAACAAGAAATCTAGGCAACCTGATGTTCTCAACTGGAAAAAGGGTATATATTCATTGAGGGCAATAAACGCCTGTCTAACTTGTTAGATCGTAATGCTACGAGCAAGTATGATTGTTGTATGCAAGTCACAATCAATATCAATAGAACCAAATAAGACCCTGCTTGGTTGCAAAACACGAGGGAATTGTCCTTCATCATCTACTAATTCATCTCCAAAGAGGGTCATGAATATATGACAAATAATGGAAGAAGTACAAGTCTAATCCACCAGGTTGGTTTGCCCAGATCTCTTCGATAGTGTCCACCTCATCATTCAAAGCAATCAACTGTATGATTATGGTAGGTGGGACTAGGGTTGTCTAAAAGATAAACTATCTAAGGCCTTGGTCAATATGAGTCAAAAGTGTATCGATGTTCGGTTGCGGTATAGTTGGATAACAAACTTTGTCTTGGTTGTCTTGGGCCCTAGATGGTCATGTGGGCATGAAACAAGGAATCTATGGAAATAAAAAAGCATGCAAAGAAACCAAAAGGGGCTAAGGCTAAGTTTAGGTAACCTAAGCCACTAAGGAAACGTGGGAGCTTGTGTTAATTCCAATCTAATTAAATCTAAATTCCTATTTTAAACAATCAATGCAAACAAATTCAAATTAAACAAAGTTGATTACTCTCCTTTAATTTAATTAAATATATGTGCAACTAATTAATTAAAGAAATGTAAACAATCTAATCTACTTGTTTTTGTATTTTCCAGAAGCTTTTAAATGAAAGGAAATAAAACAAATAAACTAATCTAATTACTTTAATCTATGTTTTTGGGATTTTTCTGGTTTCTTTGGAAATAAATAAATAAAAGCTACAAAGAAATGGAAACTACTTCTAATTAAATAGAAACTATCTCTATGCTAAACAAAACAACACAAACAATGAAATAGCCGGATGTGGCTATTCCTCTGTTGTAGATTAATTAATTCTAATCTAGTTTAAATAGAGGATTTATTCTAATTTGTAAATGTGGATTTTATTTCCTCTATTGGCTTTACCTCATAATCACGGGAAGAAGTAAAAGCTTCTCATAAACAATTTCTTCCCAAGCTTTCCCTAGTAAAATACTAAAATTCTATAGAAGATTTTAAATGTTAAGAAATTCAACCAGATGCATAGACATCTTCAAACTTACTTCCCTTGCATATCCATGGGGATAAGCAAGGAGGAAGCTTTCAACAAAAGCTTTTCTCTTATGCATGTTTAAATCTAACTAATGAATGAAAGAAAGTTACATGTAATTTGATAGTGAAGAAATGAAAGACTTTGTGCACAAGAACTTCCTCCAAATCCTTCCTAGACAAACTCACAAGGATAAGCCGAGAAAGAGTTTTCAACGGAAGCTACTTATAGGAAATAAAACTGACTTATAAATTCTACCTTTATTAAAAAAGCTTTTGAATTGATTATGAATTAAAATCTAAATTAATAAGAAGCTTAAAAGAATTGAATTACAACCCAACATGGGAATGTAGAATTGTGACAATATCTAGTATTGATTGTGCTTTTCTTTATCCCCTCAACTTATTTTCTAATAATAAATCCAATATAGTCCAAGGAGCTATGTTGGTTGGTATGCAAAATAAGTTGTAGAAGTGTCAGAGCAAGCTGGTTGTAGGTAGTCTGGTAGCAATGCAAGGAATTAACAAGGTAAGGGCTCTGAGTTTTCTTGTGTGCTTCTTGGCAAGATTTCAACAAATTAACAATGCAATTCCAATTCAAGAGACTCCAACCAATGCTTGAAAAAGCTTGGTTTTTATAGAAAGTTGGCAGGGAAGAGGTCCATCACACTTGGCAATCAAGAAGTTCCAGATCACTCAAAGGAGGGGCAATCAACTTACTAAGAATAGTAAGTAAAGAAGAAGAATTTCATACGCATCCATCAAGCTCAAAAATAACTGATTTGGTCAAGAAACGTGTGAGAAAACGACTTACAAGCAAACAACACATGTATAAACACATTGTTTAAGTCTCAAATTTATGCGCACTAAACCGCCGATATGTGCAGACCGATAGTTACACAACCAACACAATGGTTGCATAACCGCTCAAGGTAGACCAATGGTTATGTAACTTCTGCAATGGTTATGTAACTTAAAGGCAAAACTAAGGAAAAAGAGAGCAAAAAAATTGTGAGAGCATGCGAGGCTAGGGAAAAAAAAAGAAAAGAATACCAATTCATAAAGGCAAGTAAAAAGTGACGAAATGGGACCTGGATTCATCATTTACTTTGGAAATGAAAGTTATCATCATTGGGGATTTTTACTATTTTGACAATGTAGCACCATGCAATTTTGAGTGTGTATACGGACACCATTGACAACATTGCTCTCCTCTTTCAAGCAATTCCTCCATAACCTATTATTTCATCAAAGTTCATAGTTACTTCCTCGAGGGCTTCGGCGATTCTCTACAATGGGACATTCTTCCATCACTGTTGTTTCATCAGAGTTTTGAGATGATTTCCTGAGGGATTCCAATGATTCTCTACAACATGACATTCCTTCATCACCTATTGTTTCCTTGAGGGTTTCCATTGATTCTCTATAACAAGGTTCTCCATGTCTACATGATCCATTGTACTGGGAGGTGTAATTATTAAACATTTCATATTTATTTGTGGACTCTCACCTTTCAAATCTTGATGACACTATTGAGGATATTTGTCCTCTCTTTGATGAAAACTTTGATAGATTTGCTTCTTCTACTTTGGATGTATTTTCTCTCCCACTACATGCTTATACAAAGTGACACCACTTGTACTTTTTTAATCCTATGATTCTTTTGCATCATCATTCATGTTGACACCTTCTACAATAGTACATGGTTCTTTGATTAGTTCTCATATCCATGTTGGGAACCATTCTAAGTCCTATTTGGTACCTAATTTGATTCATCAACACTGTCCATAGTTGAGCATTGGATTTGTTGAGAAACATCTAGAGATATTCTTCATTGTCTCTACCTTCGATCTATATTATTTCAATGCAACATCAAGCATTCCTTTTTGGGATTTAATATTCACCGATTCCTTTAATGATAGTTGGATTCTTCATATGTAGGATCCATGGGAGTTTATGAGGCTTCATATTTTGGGGGGTTGGCTAGTACTCTCTTCTTCTCATCCTCATCTCTCTATTTCTATGGGGTTTTTCTATGTTGTTATGGGGAGGCTTATCTACCGATAAAGATTTTCTATGCACTTATTTTCTCTCTCTCTCTCTCCCTCTCTTTTAAGGAGGAATTTTTCCATGGGTTTTCTCCATTTCTCCTCTTTATGAGGGATTTTTATGTTCTTGGGTACCTCATCAAGCCTTATTAGGACCCATTTCTTATCCACTTGAGTTATGCTTAAAGGGTGGTGTTAGTGTAGGTTTTTATTCCATTGCATGGTTCCTACACATGTATTTAGCTTGCTTAGGTGTGTCGGTGAGATAGATGGGAGTTACACTTCTCCACCTTTTTAGGTGGTGGTTACACTTCCCTACTTCCTATATATACACCTCTTGTAAAACTATTTTCTTATGCATTCAAAATACAAACTATTTGTTTCCTCATGTTTGGTTTTTCTCTCTCACAACTTTACTCTCTTTGTGCATTCATATTTTATCAAGTGCTTGATCTTAGCTCACATTCTTACAGAGAAAAGTTTATCGAGTCACTCGCAACCACGCAAAAAGTTTACATAGTCCTATTGTACACACATCCAAGACCATATATAAGAGTGTAAAAAATCGTACAACACAAGGGATATACATATATACAATAGTTGTATGGTCCTAAACATGAGTAGTTTCTAGTTAAAGTGCCATAGATGAAGAATTTCTAGATCTAGAATAACCTTTTCATCCATTATGCACCCAAATTCTTCTTGTAGCATTTTGCGCAGCTAAATACTTATCTCCTTGTGTGTTTTTAGTAATCATCTTATTGTTTTAACCTTATTGCAAGTATTAATATATTATTTTGTGGGTGATTAATGTTATACATACACATGTATATACATATACATATATATACACGCATAACAAGTTTGTCTTGAAATTTGGATCACGATTGAAAAAGTTGCATTAATGTTTACTTCTTAAAATATAAAGATATGTAAGTATGTTAGTTATATATATAACTAACACACTTTTATATTTTCATATTATAAAATGTTTATATATATATCTAACACTCTTATATGCACACATCTTAAGATGTGTATGTGTGTGTATACACACACACACACACACACACACACACACACACACACACACACACACACACATACACGCATATGTATATGTATATATATATGCATATACATTATGTTTATGTGTGTGTGTGTGTGTGTGTGTGTGTGTGTGTGTGTGTGTGTGTGTGTGTGTGTGTGTGTGTAATGTATGTATGTGAACATGTATATGTGTGTATCATATATGTGTGTGTGTGTGTGTTTATGTGTACATATATGTATTATATATATAACACATCACATATATATATTTTAAGATATGAACATACATGTTTATATATATACACACTCTTTTATATTTTACAGATACACACACACACACACATGTGTACACACACACACACACACACACACACACACACACACACACACACACACACACATACATACATAAATGTAATGTATATGTATACATATATACATATGCGTGTATATATATATATACATACATACATACATATATACACACACACACACATATATATATGCATGTATAAATGTATGTATGTATATATACATACATACATATCTATAGATATACGCATATAACTAACACTCATTTATAAATTATAAGATGTAAACATCATTGCAATTTTTTCTAATCGATCTAACTTTGAAAACAATCTCATCGACAATATTATGTGTATACTTTTAAGTTCAAAATTTAACAATGTATCTTCTACAACATTCTACACAAGATATGCCATTTATATCCATGTATTTTCATTATTACTATTTTTTTTTGATTGATTAAGTGAGGGATGGTAGGTTCTCACCCTAAGATACAAATTAAGGCCAATCCTTAAGCATGTCATTGCATTTGTTTTAGCTATCATATATATGAAGAGTCTTTTATTTGTACTCAGACATGTGACCCAATGAGATAATATACTTTTACCTTATTTAAAAAACCGTTGAGCCACAACCCTTAAAATCCTATTTTACTATATATATATATATATATATATATATATATATATATATATGATCAATAAAAAAGAGGCTCAAGGCCTCACTATTTTATATAATATATAATATAAAAACCCTGAGAACAGGGACAATTCAAGTTACAAAAACCATCATAGATGGTGCAGCCAACATGAGTTATATCTATATATCAACTAAAAAAACTATTTAGCTAGAACTAATTGTTATCCTCTTCAGAAGAGTTAGTCACCATTAATGTAGTTGTATCAACATTCCTAACCTTGTCTTCAACCATAAAAGCCTCCAGGGAATTGACCAGGTTCGAGGCCTTGAATTGCTTAGTTGGAATCTAAAGGGTAGAGTAGATAACATCAATCTTCTTGCCATGTTGTACACTTTCCACGACCATGTATTTAGCTAGCTGCCACAGTTGATCCAATCTCAGCCCCACATCGAAACCCAAATGTTCCATATCTTCATGAATCGCATAAGCATTACTGGCTCCAAGTAGGACAATTTGGACCCCAATGATTTGGGCAACCTTAAGAGTGTCTACAAGGGTATTAGATCGCCCCTGGATCATTGATGACTTTAACCACTTCCTCAACAATAAATGTGTCACCAAGTTTGGAAGTTAATTGAGCTCTGAGTAAGTTGGTGGTCATCCACCTCAAGAGTTTGGGGTCTTTTACCCCATCAATTAAGACTTGTTGCTAATAATCCATCGCCTCTTTCACTGTGACCTTGGTGGCCCTATCAATCAAGTGCCCAACATTCAACAATTGTCTAAGTTTCAAATCATTGACAAGCCCGAGAAAGGAGTAATGCATGTCCTCAATGCTGAAGTTGTGAACCATTTTATTCTGCATTTCTCTAACTGTGTTGTAGGAAGTGGATTTGCCTTTTCTCGCCCTCATCTTTTTTTCCATGCTTCCAATCACTAAGCACCTTTCTCCATATCTTTCGTGAGCCAGTGGATGAGAACGACTCACAACTCCAAATGAATAAATAAACTTTTTTGCCATCTGTTAGTATCCTCCCACACGTATCCCATGATTTTTCAATTAAGGCAGGTAGTGTGGAATGATTAAACATTGCATAAATAAGGAGATGTGGGATCCTCCACATCAACCACATGTCCTTGCGAGGGCATCCCCATATTAGCCAATCAATATATGATCGATGATTCATTTGCCACACTTGGTATATGAACTATATGCTTACCTTTGAGAAGCTGGGAGCATTCTTTAACAATGTGGTTTAAATTCCAATGATTGACCTGTCCCTTTTTAACTGTATTTATGATCAGTAACGAATCTCCTTCACCCCGAAGGTTATCCCATTGTTTATCTTTAACAATTTGAAGTCCACACCAAAGAGCTTTGGCTTCGGCAAGATTGTTGGTGCTAAAACCCCAAGCTTTATAGAAACCAAGAATTGGTGTACCGATGGAATTTCTGAATAGACCACCCACTCCAGCTTTACCCGGGTTGCCCTTAGAAACTCCATCAAAGTTAAATTTGATGTAGTTCCTAGGGGGAAGACTCCATTTTGTTTGATATTTTCCTCTTCTTTGCACTCCAACCCCATTATCAGGGAATATATTACTATATTTACATGTATTATAAATGCTTATAATTATTTATATCGCACCAAACCATTATACCCATGTATGAATGAATAAATGAAATATTTTAACGAGGTCCACGAGACCAAGTAAGTTTATGGCACCAAGAGTTGATACGAAGTTGTACTACACCAACATGACCACTCGACACAAGGGCTACCATAATAATTTTCCATAATTACCAATCATCTTTCATAGTGTCTCTTCTACTATGGATCTTGATAAGAAAACTCACTGCTTTATCTAGCCTTACCTCCTCAAACAACTTGGTCATGTTATTTACCCTCATGTTATCATTGTATTTGACATGAATATCACTATAGACTACACACTCCATGATGCAGTGCCATTTTGTCTCCACAAACCCCATGTCACAAAATATGCATGTTCTCATTTCCCACTCCTCCTTGGGCATTGTCCATTTGCCATGATGATGATCTGAGCTAGTTCTTAATTGAGCCATCAACATTTTTTCCTTCTACTTGATTTTTGCTCCTATGTACATGCCTTTACGTTGTGGTCCCATGTGGGATTGAACTCTTTGATATAATATGCTTTCTTTCTTCTCATTTACTTTGTCCACATGACTATCCTATATTTCTCTCTCGCATATTTTTTAATTTCCTTGTAAGTACTTGGACACTCTTGCATGTTGATGGCCCATTCACTCATCCATTTATTGTTTTATTTCATCCACACGTTTTACTTCTATTTACCCTTTCTTTTATCACCATTTTGGGCCAACGATGATTCTCCATTCTTTATGGCTTTTAAAAATAATTTCATGCCCAAATTATTGTTGGTGCCTCTAATAGGAAAGTATCTCTTTCAGCTAATAGAATCTGGTTAGGTACTGGTGTTTTGACATTGATGTTGCTTTTGATTAATTGTTTTTGGACTCTTTCTATTTGTCTCCATTTTAGTTTAGACACATTGTTGCTCCAAACTTCACATCAGTATAGGATCATTGACACAACAAGCAGATCGAATAAAGTCCTCTTGGTTTTCCAATCCCATAATTTTGGATACATACCCCTGGTTTGCAATGAATATTATTTCTTTTTCTTTATAAAATTTTTTAAGAATTTGAATTTGAATTTGATTTTGGTGGTATTACATTCCTACTCCTTCCACGAAAAATCTCAAGAGCCTTCACATACTTTATTTCACATATGCACTCACTACTGGAGGTTTCACGGCAAATACTTCGTTGGCTCATTATTGTCGAGACAACGGCCTACTTCTTCACATTCACCGCGCAATGCATGCAGTTATTGACAGACAAAGAAATCATGGTATGCATTTCCGTGTACTAGCTAAAGCACTGCGTATGTCTGGTGGAGACCATATTCACGCTGGTACTGTAGTAGGTAAACTTGAAGGAGAACAAGAAAAGCCTTCACATACTTACTTTATTTTACATATGCACTCACAATCACTGACCCATGCCCGACCATTGACTCCTTTCCCTATGCACTCCTTTTACAATTATAATAAGATTTCTATTAATTTTTTTGGTTTGCCTTTTGCACATAAATTTAGTTTTTTTTTTTTTTTTTAATTTAGTAAGAAACCCCCTCCTATTTCTACGATGGAATGCCAATTCTAAAACAGTCCTGATAACCAAATGTCTACTTACGCAAACTACTTTGGTGGTGTGCAGTTTGCCCAAAACAATAAATCATTCAGGGGTTTTACACACTAAAACTTCTATGGTATTCTAAACCCTGCTCCATGCTTCCATACCCTCGACGCTCTTCATGGCGCAGTTGAGTTATGGCATTCGCAGCATTAGGAACATATTCAGGTAGCTTCTCCCACTGAAATATTTGGCAGCAGCAGCAGAGCATTTTCATCTTTAATAGTAGAAGAAAAAGTTGGTTCCCAAAACTCTGACGATCTTCTCTTAGAAGATGAAAATATATCTTTGTACAAAAGAATATCTCGCTTGGGCCGCCGGCGTCTAAGTGCCGGTCCAGTGCTAGACGATTGGCTTAAGAAGGGCCATGTACTGAAGAAAATGGAGCTTGAAGACATCGTCAAGGCGCTCCGCAAGTTTGGCGATTATAAGCACGCCCTTGAGGTCAGTTTACTAGTATATTTATTTTTTGTTTCAAGATTAGAGTGATCTGTCTCAACGAATGTGCGTTTTCTGGATCATCCTTGTACTGTATTTAGTTTCACATTACTTTCTCTGTATATGTACTCAATTTGCTAATTCTCTTTTGACCTTTCTCTAGGGGTTTCGTATGGTAAATTCTGGTTTGGTTTGGTTTTGGTTGTGACCTAAAAACAATGCTGGTTAAGCTTGGACTCAAGAGGGGTTTTGAGCTTCCTCAATAGAGGTTTTCTACACTGAATGGGCATCTAGTTTGGCTTTGACATAAAATCAACATTTACAGTTTTTGTTCTGGGTGAGGCTACAACAATGTGCAGGGTTAAGGTTGCATCACATTGTTTAGATTTCTAAATTTGGGTCACACTCCAATGTATTTTATAATAATCACTACGCGTCAACTTCTTCCTAAGGGGGTTTCATAGGCGTGTGGCTTGGCTATGACCTAAATACAAACTCGACATTTTTTATTTTTTTTGTTTGGTATATCCAATGCAAAATAAAGTTGGGCAACATTCTTAAGATCTATAAATTTGGGTCACGCTCCATTGTACTTCATAATAATTACCATGTGTCAACCTTGTCAAATGCCCAGCAAGAGTTATGGGTTTCTCTAATGTAGTTGGGGGGAATTATATCTGGATCATACTCTTACAAGTGAAGGCACATTATCATTACACCATAACTTATTGGACATACTATTCTTATGTTATTTGGGTCGTGCTCGAATGTGCTCTGTAAATATTACCATATTTCAGCCTGGCCACATGTAGGCGATGGCTGAATTAGTATAGAGAGTGGGTTTTGTATCAGGATCTTGCCCTTATGAGTGAAGTCTATTACCATTACACCATGACTCGTTGGACACATCATTCTTAGGTTATTTGTGTCACACTTAATGTGCTTTATAATCATTACCATATGTCAACCTCTTCCATAATTTTACAAGTCTTCATATTTTGACCCTTTGGCTTTACAACCTAGCTGACTTTGGGGCTTACTTATTGTTCCATCCTTATCGTACCATCCTTGCACTTATTGGGTCCAAGATGTTTGTGCTCACGCACGCTTTGGGTTTGGTTGCTTTCTTTAATTGTTTTGTTCTGCTCTGGTGCTTTCTTGGAGGTGTGGTGTTGTCACTATCCTTTTATATCACTTGCTTTTCTCTTGCACATTACCATCAATGCTATGCCAAGCCTTCAATTGATGTTGATTGACCTCACAATGTACTTGGAAAATTGACATCTCTTACCATTCAACTATGCTTGGACACCACTGGCTTCTTTTAACATTTAAGTTTTGGATGACTTTGGATTGTTCCAAACTATATCTCAACTTGGCAACTTGCATTTTGACCATAAGCTTCATGTCAGCCTTTGTAGATTTTTCACACACTAAAATTTGGAGGTTTTTGTAAGAAGCTTTGGGATAGAGAGACCTTATTATTGCTAGTAATACGAACAAGAGTCCTCGAGCTCATAGGAGCCCCACTTTTATTTGTACAAACACTTGGGTCGGTACCAAGTACCCTATTATTCAGATACAAGGTGGGCACAACTTTATGCTTATACCATATGGGTTGTGTCTCCATAACACCCAGGATAAAAATTACTCATTTTCTTTTGCCTTTTATCGTATTTTGACTCCAATAGCATTTTCCACAACGTGATGCTTTTTCTTATCTCCAAAATTTATATAGATGAATTGTAAAATCGATTGAGCTTACAGTTAGCTTACCAACTCAAAAATTTATGTATATCTATAACAATTTTGATTAGATGGACAAGTCATTTCGTTACACTAAACCTATGTTGCAAGAAATAGCAAAGTGATGAGCTCAATGACTGGCTGAGGGTAGCTGACATTAGGAGCTATGAGAGAAAACAAAAACACCATTATTAACGGTGAGTGTCTTCTACCTGCACAAGAGGAGACACCAGCTAATTTAGTGCGTAAGCAACTAGACAAGATTGTATGAGCTAGACTAAGCACTGTTGCTGTAAGATCTTTTTCCTACATCTGGTCATGATCTTCGCATGGGGTGAGACGTGTCTATGAGGAGTTTTACTTGGCAATAAATCGTGCCTAGGGTTTTTGGTTTTATCCTATTTGCCATGTTATCAAAGTGATGGATCTATAAGAGTAATAGGACATGGTTGTACTATTGTTGTTCCCTACCAAGAAATGAGTATTTGTTCTGATTATTGATTATTTTATGTGATGTTTAACTAATTAGGATTTATATTCCATTCCTAATTCAACAACACAAATCTCAATATCTAGAAATCTGATCTTATATTTCTGTTTGTTGTGATCGTTGCTTAAAAACATAATTTATCCTTAAAGTTGCGATGCTTGGATTGCTGAAATTGTATGAAGTAGCTGCATAACATGAACAATAAGAAAGTACAAACGTGAAACATGCATGAAAAGAGGAATCAACACAAGATTAGAAACCCAATGCAGAAAAACTCCAAAAAAATGGGGTTATGCTTCCTCATCTCCACTATCATCATATAATATTTACTAGACAATTGCTTCAATGAATCCTCCAAAACCCCATGGGACTTTTGTAGCACTACGACAATGCTCTCTATGTTTTCCCATACATCTTACAACTTCAAAATTCCAAAAACACAAAACCCCATACATGACCCTAAGGGGTATACTCATGCAAATGTATGAGCAAATTAAAAGGAAGAACATAAATTTGCTACTTGATATAATCACATTGGGTGTTGATAGGTAACATTGGAATGTGCCACTCATTCCATGTGAAATTTGCAAGAAAACATGTGTGTATTAATGTCTTCTCATGATGAAAAATCTGAAATAATTTGAATCATTGTAAAATTGAATTTGAGAGAGCTAAGGAACAAGTACACTTGGTGGTATGTGAACAAAAGTCACCATGGGTCTCAAATGGCCCGCTTCATATTGTAAAAATTGATGTAGCCTTATCTTCCTCTTGGCCAAAGATTCAAACAAGGGTGTTCCAATCGCTTCTCTAGTTTTATCATCTAGCTTGTGAGGATTTAGAGAGTGTAACTGCCATGGGTCTCAAATGACCCACTTCATATTGAGAAAATTGATCTAGTCTTGTCTTCCTCTCGAGCCAAAGATTCAAACAAGGTTGTTTTGATTGCTCCTCAAGGTGGGGCCCTAAATCAGATCTATGAAGGTTAGATTAACTATGTAGATGGATATTGACCTAAAAGTGAATCGTAGTACCGATTACTCATTTATTCTCAAACGTGAAAACATAATATGTACATGTATAAAATCCACACCCCAAGTGATCCATCTGCTCGTCAAAGAGATATAAAATGTCCCAATTGTTCCTCAAAACCATATGGAATGTCATCATTTGCTCTTCAGAATGTCATAAAATATCTCAATAGTTACTCAAAGTCATGTAGAATGTCCTTATTTGCTCTTCAGAATGTCATAGAATATCTCAATTGTTTCTCAAAGTCATGTGAATTTGTCTCATTATGCCCAATTTGACCCATCTGAATCATATAATCTATCTTAGAATGTAAAAGGCTATGAAACAAGCCCATTGTATGCCTTTCTTTTGATATGAAGGATGAAGCTTACAAATCATTCATCTCAAAAGGAGTTAAACACATCATGTTATGTAGAAAAATCATAAAGCCCATATATAATCATACAAAGGTTTGGTCATTCAAGCATGTATGCACATGTTATTCAAGGCAATGGTAGTTGTTTGTTAGTAGCACACAAGATATAATCATGTAAATCCGCTAGAGATAGATGTTAGTGTTAGCTAGATGTATCAATAAAGCACTTAGTATTATCACAATAGTATTGTATGTGATAGAAATCATGACACCAAGCACACAGTAACAATCAAGTAGTTTGCATACAAAAGTATATCTATATACATATATATATATATGTATGTATGTATGTATATATGTACACGTACACAACATTATACACACACATCACAATCAAGAATCACCTGAAGCACACAAGACATGACATTGACTGACACGACAGGATCCGACCACCGACACATCCTGGCCAAGACTGAAGGATCCTTCGACACAATTGACACATAATATGACGCACACGCACACCCACACAATCAATGTAACAAAATGTCGTGCAAATCAATGTAACTTGCACACACACACAAAGAATATGCAATATATCCATCAATGTAATGCATCATAGTCATCAATAACAAGTAGGCACAAAGCAAGCAATGCTAGTACATATAATTAATCAATGTCAATATCTAATAGAACAATTTTATCATATCCATAACACTTTACGGTATGAACAAGGGCAAGTCATGTATCATCATTCTAAGTAGCTCAATATGATCAATGGACTAGCATAAAAGTTATCCCTTGGTGGTAAGTTTGTCAAGATGCACCCAAGTATGGGCATTGCCCCCGATGTAGAAAGGTTACTTGCAGTGTTCCACGGGGATGTACCCCCTGGGAATAAATTCATTTCTAAAGACAGGGACGCCCCTGAGACTGCAAGTGGGACACCAGAAAAAGGCCTTTCCTCCGTGCCCCCACTACCACCACCAATAAGAGATGTCTGCAAGATGTCTTTTTGAGATAGAGACGTTTTTGAGGTGTCTCTTTAGTTGAGGATGTTTGTGTGACATTGAGACATCCTTGAGACTTTCTAAAGCCTCTCCATTGATCAGTAAACGCCCAAACTTCCCTTATGTTAAACACTTGTGAAAAGTAATTTTGTTTTAAAAAATACGCATTTTCTAGATGTTCGTGCCTCCAACTCTAACCCTAATAGTTTATGGTCCCATCCATACCTTAAGAACTCAAAATAACTATAAATAAACCTTACATCCTCACTCCAAATCACTATCAAAGCTTGAAAGCATTGAGCAAGGCTGCAAGTGCAACAACTACCTAGCAAGAGTGAGGGCAAGCAAGGCTGCAAGATCTAGAACATTAACAAGAGGGAGAGCAACAACAAGAGGAAGAGCAAGTGCCAAGTCTTCATCAATCAACTATTAAAGTTTCAACACATTTGTCAAGCCCTCAAGCCTCAAGGTACGCCATCGCCCTTCATCTTTTAGGATTTGCATTTTTGTTTTAAAATTTAAAATTATTAAATATTCATTCTTAAATGGCTAAATCTAAAGTCAATGATTAAACAACATTTTAACAACCCTAAAAACAACATTTAGGGGTTTAGTTTTAATTTTACATTTATAAGAGTAGTATTTTAGGTTTTTAAATTTATTTATCAAATTATTTTGAAATGTTTATTTGCAAATTTGCATAAATATTAAATAGCTGAGTAATACTATTCAAATTAGGATTTTGTCTTTTGTGTTTCATGCGATTTGAAGTACGAAAATCAAAAGGGAAATCTTTGTTTGACGAAGGTTGAAGAACAAGGATTCCTATTTTGTATATCATTTGCTTCTGCACTTTGTGTGACCTAAAGTAAGAAAAACAAAAACAAATGTTTGTGTTTTGAGCCCTTGTATAATGACATATGTATGGTTTAAAAAATTAATATTTAAACCATACATTTCATTTCTTACAGTGTCACCTTGAGTTCTCACAACATGAGTGATAAAGAGTCTCAACAAGAGTGTGTGTGGGTTGAATCTAAGACTTCGAGTACAAATGTAGGTAGGAGGGTGAGGTAAGTAGCTCTATTCGGAGTGCACATTTTAATTGCCCTTCCAAGTTATTGGAGTATTTTTCTAGGGGTCCCTTCGATAAGAAGTCCCCTTTAAGACAATTTTAAACCAAACAACAAGCAAAACATGGGGCAACATGGGGCATGAGGTTGTGGAAGTAACATTGTCAACTTGAATTTCAAGGCAATATTACAATAGTTAATGCACACCTTCACATATGAGACAAAGGTGTGGAAGTATGTGTCAAATTGTCACTCAAACAAAGGGTTGAAATAAATAAATTGTGGGGTTGCGGTGAAGAAGAAGCACTTGTAGTTGCTACTATGCCACCGAGGGTTCTACTCCTACTAGTACTAGAACTTTCCAAGAGGCGGGGCTTCCGCTTTTCTATCTAGTTCAAGGGCAACATAAGGGGAAATGTAGAATGACGAGTAACAATGATGCTACAAAAAGGATGGTAGAGTTATTCCATGTGGCTTGATCTCCCTATTATAAGGAGGATGTGGCAAAGGTAATAGGAGTAGAACCATTCTTTGTTCCACCAGGGGAGACAAATTTGAGGACAACAATCTTGGATTAAAACTATTCCAAGATTAATATTCTAATAGAGAAAATGAGGGCTACCTGAGTCACTAGTGGATATAACATTGTTATGGATGGGTGGACGGACATTAGGCATCGTCCACTCATTAACATCATTGTCACATGTGTAGAGGGCCCTTACTTCCTTAAGGCTATTGATTGTTAGGGCACTGCAAGGATGCCGATTTTCAATTCCAAATCTTTAGAGATCTTTGTTGAGGAGGTTGGGCGAGAATGTGGTCAAGCGGTGACAAATGCAGCCCATGTGTGCAAAGCCGTAGGGAAAATTCAATTGAGGCGGCCTACAAACATATTTGGTGGACTCCTTGTAATGTGCATGCCATGAATAATGCACTTAAGGACATGGGAAAAATCAGTTGGCTTAAAGAGGTCGTTAATGATTTGGAGATCGATTAAACTAGATTTAGAATAATAGAATAGTGAGTAAATATCGTTATCGGGGTAGAAATGTAGAGGATAATGTTCAATCAAATTTTATAAATAAATGCACTTGAATTTCAGATTTGTGAGAACATGTAAATGCAATAAAGAAAGATTATTCGATTAAGCACATGCCAAAAGACAATTATATACAAATTTTAATTGGGCTAAATTTTGTTGTCTTGGGTTCTAGATTATTTACATCCTAATTAGATTTTTAACATGAAACCTAATTAGGATGTAAGGGATGTAAGGGTTATCAATGTGTGGATATTTCGATTAATTAACTTCCAATATTGCTTACAATTAAAATAATGCTTTTATACTAGTAATTGATATGCTAAACAAGGTATGAACTTGACAATACAAAGAAATGAGTCGCCTACCTCATTACAAATGATTCAAGAAGGTTTTGGGAAGATACCTTGTTGGAATAGAGAGATCGGACTAGAACAAGCTTTGTTATGGAGATTGCCAATGGAAAATGGATTGGGGCAGGACTGTACCAATCTGTTAGGATTGTACCATATGGTTCTGCACCTCTTGTATGGTCCTGGACCTGCTAGGATATGGGCTCTGTAATTTTTGCACACTGTCGGTTGTCTGAAACTCTTTGTTGCTGTCAAACCCTAGTTTGTGATCATCATGCGAGAGCTATTGAATACTTTGGTCATCATCTAAACACTAGCCATGGATGAGAAGTCCTGCAAAAAAACATTAGTTGGGTTGTGGCACCCTCGTGCACCGCCGACGTTGGCACTACTCGAAGAGGCCTCAAACTACACATTGTTCTCCACCTAGTATGTGATATCTAAATGAATGCAACTAAATTTGACAACCATCTTTGACCATGCTTGAATTGAGTTTTGCTCTTGCTAAGATACTTAGGGAAGGGATGTTTGAGTGCTTATAGATGAGAGAAATTGTTGCCTTGACTTGGTAAGGAGCTTCATACTTGTAGAGATTGCTGCCCTAATGACTATAGATGTGCTATTGCGATATTTAGGGAGCCTTGGGTGCCTTTTGCAAGTGTAAGAAGTGAGTGTATCAATGTAGTTCTATGAGATTTCCAAGTTAGCAAATGAGGTAGTGTTTACTTGCTTATAGGGTTCTGTAGATGATGTGTCGATGTAAGGCCGACCTAGAGAGATTATAAGACCTAATAAAAGATATGAATTTGAAAGAAAAGTTGGAGGACATGTCGGTCCAAGATCGTATAAGTTGGTTAGAACCGGATGTACTATCTTGACCAATCTGTACAACCCTACCTAGGAAGGAAAACATGCAAACTGAAGTTTGGGACTTGTTACTTGATGTTTGTCTATGGATTTTATGCATTGTGTTCTTAGAATTTGACGACATGTCAGTGTGCAAGGATAAACAAGCAAAAGACCTCAGAATGTGCTAAGTGGGAAAGGGAAGGTTGTACTTATCTTAGCAAGAGTGCATTGTCAAAACCAACAGTGTCAAAGAATGAATTGCCAAATTTGAGTGTCTACATTTGCTCCCAATTTTAGTATGAAATGAAATTACATGCTTAAAAGAAAATATACCTGAGTGTGTAGACATGCTTTGTCATCACTCAAATGTTTGTTTTGCAGAATCCCTTTGTGCTTGGTGTTGACATGCTCCACGATGAAACTTGCAACACGAAGTGTAGTCAATGTCCATGATAAAGAATTGAACTTTAACTCAAATGTAAAGTGTAACATGAAATATTTACATTTGCATAAGAATGAAATGAAAGAGATATAAACAAGGAAGGAATACACTGTTTGTTTGCGGGGGGAGAAACTCCTATGCTTTGCTTGTGTTTGAAGATGTTGCATTGTTGAATTTGTTGAATTTTGCCAAAGGATTGGGGGTGATCAATCCCTTATTGTGCCTAGGATAAACCAGAGTGTTAGGTGCATACAACCTAACACAAAATGCTAAGGAGAGACGACGAAGAATGAGGTGCCGAAACACCCTGCTAAAGAAGAAGACTGAGTATCAAAGTTATTTAGCAACCTTGGTATTTTCCCTTTGATTGTAAGAGGAAAGGAAAGTCTTCCTACGAAGAACTTAGCCGCTTTGATACTTTCCATAACCCCACAGACCACACCATTGCAGACGGATCTATGCCTAATTTTGTAAATTAGGACACACAATAAAAAAGAGAATGGATGCTCCCATGCCCTTCCCATGTGCCACACAACTGAATAGAAACTGAAATGTGCTGAAATGCTGATGGAGAAAGGAGACTCATGCCCCCAAGATCTTTGAAACTGTAGTAGAAATTGACTATTATAGCGAAAAAGGAGTGAAGTACTTCATGCCCCCTGTATTGGGGTGAATTGAGTGAACCGAGACTAGGATTGTACCAAAAACTTGAGAATGTAGCTGAAAACTTGAAGCTGTTGATAAAATTGATGTTTTTGACCCTTTAAAAAAAATGTATGGGAAGTTTAGGATCGCACCGAATGGTCTTGACCAATTTGTATGGTTATGAACATGTGAATTTTATTTGAATTTATGTGTTTTTTATGTAGTTTTGAGTACTATACCTTATTTGTACCTATATCATACCCCAAAACTCTATTTCTTGTTTTTTGTAAGTGTAGAATATATACGGATGAATGCCCCTCGTTTGAGGCATGTGCGAAAATTGTGTTAAGCAATTGGCTCAAAATAAATAAGACGCGTGTCCATGCACAAGATGTAGACACTCAAATTTGGCATATCACTCTTGACACTGTTGGTTTTGACAATGCTCTCTTGCTAAGATAAGTACAATCTTCCCTTTCCCGCTTAGTACATTCCGAGGTCTTTTTTTAGCTTGTTTATCCTCGCACACCGACATGTCGTCAAATTTCGAGAGCACAAAGCATAAAATCCATAGACAAACTTCAAGCAACAAGTCCCAAAATTTAGTTTGCATGTTTTTGTTTTTGGGCGAGGCCGTACATATTGGTCGGGTTAGTATATCCGGTCTTGGACCTGAATTGAATATCGACATGTCCTTGCTCTCTTGCTAAGATAAGTACAACCTTCCCTTTCCCGCTTAGCACATTATGAGGTCTTTTGTTTAGCTTGTTTATCCTTGCACACTAACATGTCGTCAAATTTTGAGAGCGCAATGCATAAAATCCATAGACAAACTTTAAACAACAAGTCCCAAACTTTAGTTTGCATGTTTTCGTTCTTTGGGCAAGGCCGTACAAATTGGTCAAGTTAGTATATTCGGTCCTGATCGACTTGTATCAACTTGTCCTCTAAGTTTGCTTTCAAATTCATATCCTTTGTTGGGTCGGTTTTTCATCGATAAATCATCTATGTAACCTTATATAAGCAAGTAAACACTACCTTGTTTGCTAACCTGAGAAATCTTTGGAACTACATTGATACACTCACTTCCTACACTTGCAAAAGGCACCCAAGGCTCCCTAAATTTGGCAATATTACATCTACAATCATCAGGGCAGCAATCTCTACAGGTTTTAAGCTCCTTACTAGGTCAAGGCAACAATCTCTCACATCTACAAGCACTCAAACATCTCTTCCCAAGTATCTTAACAAGAGCAAAACTCAATTCAAGCATGGTCAAAGATGGTTGTCAAACTTAGTTGCATTTATTCAGATATCACATGTTAGGTGGAGAATGACGTGCGGTTTGAGGCTTCTTCGGAGTAGTGTCAATGTCGGCGATGCCCACAACCCAACTAATGTTTGTTTTGTAGGAATTCTCATCCATGGCTAGGGTTTTAGATGATGACTAGAGTATTCAGAGAGCTTCGCATTATGATCACAAACTAGGGTTTGACATCGACAAAGAGTTTCAGACAATCGATAATGTGCAGAAGTTACAGAGCCCAGATTTTGGCAGGTCCAAGACCGTACAAGAGGTGTAGAACCGTACGGTATGGTCCTCGACAAGTTGGTGCGGTCTGCCTTAGTCCATTATCCAGTGATAGTCTTCAAAAGGAAGCCTGTTTTAGTCTAGATCTCCCCTGTTCCTGCAGTGTAGCTTCCTAGAACCTTCCGTAATCATCTGTAATCAGCTAAGTGCAATTCTTTTGTATTGTCAAGTTCATATCTTGTTTAGTATATCAGTTACTAGTATAAAAGCATTATTCTAATTGTAGTAATTAATATTGGAAGTTAATTAATTAGAATACCCGTACATCCTTTAGGGCACTAAATCACTAAAACCAATTAGGTTTCATGTTAAATCTAATTAGGTGTAAACATAGACACTAAAATCTTGTTGGGCACTAGTGCTAGGCTCACACATAGGTGCTAGGTGTTATTGTTGTGTTTGGCGCTAGCGTTTGACATTATTCAACTTTTGGGCAAATTGGGTTGTTTCATCATTGATTGTAGATCCTTCCCACACTTGTTATTTCCATTATCTTCATGCATGCACCTATAATGATCAAATCCCAATTCTCCCGCACTAGCACTGCAAGATGTTTAGATAACAAAAAAGGGTTTTTTGTGTGATGGAGTTGGATTGCCCTTGGTGGCCAACCCCCTTGTTGATTCTGACCAAGCGCTGCACTACATTGCCCAAATGAGGGGCTCAAACTCCATGTAGTTCTCCTAGTGCTTGTGCAAGTGTGAATGCAATCTAGAAAGCCATGCCCTTATGTTTGCCCTTGTGCCTCAACACAAATAGCTGGTGTAACTATAAATAGAATGTACCCTTCGTGATAGATAGAGTTTTGTAATAGAGTTTTGAAGTAAAGTGCCTAAGTAGAGTGCTTGTAAATAGAAACCCTTAAAGTGCCCTTTGGTGTATGGGTGCTTGATAAGACTTTGGAATGCTTTTGACTTGGCTTGGGATGCTCTTGAAAAGTGTGGAGTGCATCAAACATGCTTATTGATATTTGTTCTTGATTTAGGGAAGTTGTGCTAAAGATTTGGAGATGAAGGTCAAGTATGCCTTTCTGTTTCCAGTTAGGTGCTAGATGATTGCCAATGTTGCTAAGTGAGTAAATGAAAGTGTTTAATTCGCTTTGATACCTTTTATACCCTTCCAATCAGGGAATTAGGATAATCTTAAGAAATTTGATCATTGAGAAGCAAGGGACACTAGCACCCAGCTTTCGACACTAACGCTTGGCGCTAGTGTACTATTGGGCAGTAGTGTCCAGAAGACAACCTGTAATGCAAAGTCCTAGGAGAGGTCTTCCAGGAGATAAGAGATGTTTATAAGCATTTAGATCAATGTTGCAGGTGTTTGAGTAACTGAGTGAGAGAATGAGGAGTATATGCAAGCCTTAGGAGAGGGATGATAATGCATTCATTATCTGTTTGTGCAAGCAAGCCATAATTAAAGGATATAAGCCAAATAAGTAATTATCAAGCACCTAATTACCAGATTTAGGTGTCAACATTTGCTACACCTTTAACCTAGTAAATAAAATATGCTAGGTTAAAGGAAATGCAAACCAGTGTGTAAACACACTTTGTCTTTGCTCAATTTTCTTGATTGCTCGAGTGTTTGAGATGTTGCAAGATGCCTCCAAGAGTGAAACTTGCAACACAAGAGTGTAGTCAATGCCCATATAATGAAAATTTGAATCGTTAACTTTGAAAATATTAAAATTGTTTGTAAAAGTAGAGGGAGCAAGGAAGGAGTATACCTATATGTGTGGAGCCAACTTTGCTTTGTAGATGGAGAAGACCATGCCCCCTTACCAATGGTGTAGGGTGTTAGAGATTGTAATAACAGCCATGGAGAATTGGGGGTTGATCAAGTCCCCAATTTGAAAATAGAAAAACAATAGTAAAATGAATGGGGAGGTTGGTGTGCTGAATATCCAACTCTCGAAGAGTGGAACTTCATCGGCTCAAAAATTATAATGTTCTAAAACGTTGGGTGTCACAAGCCTAATGCACCTGCCGTAATAAACCACAAAGTTACAGGCAGATTTAAGTTTGTAAATTCTTGAAAGTGTTGAATTTCATGATTTTTTTTGATATGGAAATTGCAATATTTAAGGTATTTATGCCCCTGCATCTGTGTGATAAATGCATTGAATATGTAACTTGTATTTGCCATAATAATCATGCCCCGTACATTTGTAATAAATGCAGTGAATCTGTTATTTGTGTGTGCCATAGTAATCATGCCCCATGCATTTGTAATAAATGTAGTGAACCTGTAATCTGTCCTTGTAATTCTATCCTTGTATATTCCATTGATATTTCTGAAATAACCCCACCGAATGCCCCCTCTTATAGAAGGTGGTTGTAGGTGGCCACAATGTAGAATTGTCCTGGATAGAAAATGCGTGATATAGATCATGACACATAGAAGATAGCAAACATAGCAAACATACAAGCACATAAGTTCACGCACAAAGTCATGTATGTAGCACAATTTTTTTCTTTCGATTGATAAAGCTTGGGGTTAGTATAACGGGACTGTTCCCAATAACAATAGGGCCTAAATACCCCTGAAAGATAAAAAACAAAGCTGGGCCAAAACCCCAAGATTATAAACCTACGAAATATGTTTATCCAAACGACAAAAAGAGGCTATTTCCCAACCTGGGTCGAAAAATAGTCCTCGATACTACCTATTCGACCTTTTTTATTTTTCTTATTCTTAACTTCTTGCCACTTACCATTCCCATCTGTAATAGCTACTTGAAGAGGATTTGTTGACACCATCCGATTGTCGACAAAGATTCCTGATCCAAATCCGATTTGGCAAGAGAAAGACCCCTTTTCGTTTCTTGACAACTAAAATCCCTTACGATTCCTGAACATTTTCCATTTTTCCACATTCCACACTCTCTCGCTACCTTATTCTCCTCATTTACATTGCATGGCTCCGCCTTGAATGTTGCCACCTCAACCAACTCCGGATCCAAAGATCCCCAACCTTTGGTCAATCTCAAACCATTCTTTTTAACTGGTTTTGTTAATCACTGACACGATTCTTGCAAATGAACCGGATTCTTGCAAGTTACCAAATTTTAAATTGATACGATCTGACAGCCCTTTACTCAGATCGACTTCCACACACATACGGGCGTAGGAACACAATCCCGCATGAGATCTATCTATGTCTTCTTTTAAGAATCTGCCCAATACATTGCCAATATCTTCCAAAGCATACCAAAGGTGCAGAGGAAGATTGGGAAGTCTCACCCAAACTGGTGTTTTAGAGATCGATAGAGTGTTTAGGTCAAATTCAGGAACCAAGGAGTCAAGAATAAACCAGCGGTACCCCAGAACCATGGCCCATCAGCTAGGCATCGCTGAAAGTCCCCGCTTCTCTAAAATGAACCACAAAAAAACCTCTGGAACAGAGGAAGATTTCACATTTATTCGTCCAATTTTGAAATATCCATTGATACAAATGTTTGTAGAAGAAGGCCATATTCCATTGAATCGGCCTATTATGGCATCCCGAGATAAATTTTGATAATATTCCTCCACTTCTTGGCCTTCGATGACCAACGACAGGATTTCTTCAGCAATATCAACCAAATACTGTTGATTTCCTGGATTATTACCTTCGGATTCGCCTAGGGCATCTTTGAATGAAGTCCTTCCGCTACCCTGAGCTCCTCCCTTTATATTTCCTTCGGTATTGATTCCTCGTGAGCCATGCCTTGCCACTGTTTTGGATTTTTTAGTATCGGGTTTAGGGTTAGGGCACGGCTGCCCATCCATGTAATCCTTCATGCCATCAACAAAGGCCCGCGACCCTCCTGTAGCTCCACCTCCTTGCCTGGTTTGTCTCCATGTTCCCTGCGCCACTCCCGGTGAACAGTTCGTTGTCACCATCCTTCGATGGGCCGCACTGATCACCGTCCCTCTTAGAGGTCCTCTTGCGTCCATCGCACTCTTCTTTGAGTCCTGGTTAGACGTACCCAAAAAGTCAAAATAATCGAATAAAATCGCATGTAGCACAATGTTAGCTCATAAGGCCAAGTGACATTAAAGCGTCGCATACACATAATAGGCTAAGGGCGGTACAAAAAAGGTTATCGAGGCCGCAAACAAGGAACACCAAAGTGTCGCACACACACAATAGGACAAAGGCTGCACACACAAGACACAATGAGCAATTCAATGTGTAAAGAAGCAATAGACATTAGCTAAAAAGCACATAGAACAAGCTATACCAGCCATGTACCATCCACATGTGTTAGTCCCAATAGTCATGACAAGTAGCATATATCACAATATAATATATGAACATAACCAAGAGATGTGAACGAGAAACTGTGAAATAGAACA
This sequence comes from Taxus wallichiana var. yunnanensis, assembly GCA_018340775.1. Classification (NCBI taxonomy): domain Eukaryota; kingdom Viridiplantae; phylum Streptophyta; class Pinopsida; order Cupressales; family Taxaceae; genus Taxus; species Taxus wallichiana. The sequence continues at coordinate 353,926,946 of CM031237.1, forward strand.
AAACACGTGATAGTGTAGAAAATGCCCCCAATTAGCAAGGCGATTAGGTGAAAGGTAAGTTCAACATCTATAATCATATAGAGCCATGTGTATCCTTGATCATGGTCACATGTTTCATGAAACACGTGTGTATAGAATATAGAATATGTTATCTATTAAACCATGTGCCAAACAACATATGTAAAGTAGAAACTAGTAAATCAAATCATGCTTGGGTCTTGATTTTGTATTTTTGGAATATTTGGATGTTTTTGGAATTTTGAAACTTTTTTTTTTTTTGTATTTTGAAATAAGTATTGAAATGTAAACCTATCACGTGTAATACTTCCGCAGTGCATGGCATTCATGTTTTTTTACAAGCTTTCCATTGAGCGTAGCTAGATGATAAACTCTTGTTCCAACTTTCTTCCGTGACCACAAAAAGGCTCGACAACTAAGTTGGGCTTGAGCTTACCTTTTACTTCAGCTGTTGCATTAGTATTCTTCTGGTTCTCTTTTAAAACAAGGTTGTTTTTTTTGGAAAATGGTAAAAGTTAGGGGTTTTGAAAGGACCTGCATCCTTGTACAACAAGCCCTAAAGGCAAGATATATCATTAAAGTGTTACAGAGAGGAAGCCCCCAACAACAATAGGGGAAAGCCAAAAAGGCAAACAAAAAGAACAAGAAGCGAGGAAAAACAGAAAAACTGCAGCACCCCATGCTGCAGCTGTAATCAGATTACCTAGTAGAATCCCTTACATGGGATCTAAGTTGCATTGTAGGTAGAGAATAAGCATTCTTTTTTCTTTTAACGATTGTCCATTTGTCACTCCTATTAGGATCCGCATTTTCGTCTGAGTGAGTTGGAAGTCGAATCACATAGGAATCCAAAGATCCATTATAGGTCTTCTCAGTCGTAAAATTGGTATTGGAGTAGTTAGTAGCAAGCACTGGATGCAACGTCAACAACTGATCCACTATAACCGCCCTACATCCTCCGTTGGAGGGGCAACCAAAGATGAGTCTTGGAATCCTTATCTTCACTGACCTGTGTATCAGTATTGGACTTAGGTTCCACATCAATAAATAAAAGGTTTTGGTGAGAGTCCTTCCACCAAGAAACCTTTTCATTTTTACATTTCTGCTTTACCATCTGACAATCTGAAGCAAGATGTCCTAGGTTAAAACATTTTTGCACCTGAAGGGCAATCCTTCATAATCTAGGGGCTGTGACCAAACCCTATCAAGCACTTTGAGATCAATAGAAGTAGGTAGATCAAGCGAAGTATCCAGATCCACCAATATCCGAGCGAAAGTAGTGTGAGTATAGGATTCCGTATTGGAATCAATGGATAAAAATTTACCCAAAGCATTGCCAATAGCAGTTAAACTTTCCTCTCCCCAAAACTGCAGTGGGAGATGAGGTAAACAAATCCAGACCGGTTTAACATTGAAAGAGGCGGTGAGTGGATTGAAGGTCGGGAACCAAGGTTTCATCAAGCAAGTGATGATTCTGTAGTTCCCAAATCTTTGAGAGGATGGAATCCCTATCCTCACTAGAACAAAAAGCCACAATAAAAAAACCCCTTGCACATGGGTAAATGTCAATCCTACTTGAAACAAGAGGACGTCAATTTGTAGAGATCCACGAGTGGAGGAGTGGAAGACCAGGCCAAAGGCCATTGAAATGGCATATCAAACCATTAGAGGAAAAAAACTCTTCAGCCTCCAACACCGAATCCCCAAGGGAGACCAGGGAGCAGATTTAGCAACAGAGAGGGGTTTGGAAAAAGAAGAAACTGAAGCTACAACATAGGTTTGTTTCCCAGCAGAGGGGGAAATAGTCCCACCGTTGCCATTACTGCTGCTAGGGGGAGGAGGAGCCAAAGGGGCCAGAGGAGCTCCATCAGCAACATGATCGTAGCCTCCAATAGCACCGCCGCTACCCAAAACACCTTCAGTAACATCCCCACCCACGACCCGACCACCGGAGAGCCGAGATGCACCAATGCCGCCGCTAGGGTTTTCAATGATCGGGGAAGGAAGCGGGGAAGAGCCATCGGGGTAGGATTTAAAACAAGGTTGTTGACCATAATTCTCGAGTACAGATTTTCTTATTATATGCCCTTGCCACATGTGCTTGGTAAGCTTTTAGGTGCTCTAAAGCTTGTATCCATATCATTTCTAGCTCATACAAACACTTCTCATGATACTTGTTATCCTTCTTTCAAGGAAACTCATAGGAGGGGATTTCCAATTCGATAAGTAGAATTGCTTTTGCCTAGTAGATGAGGGAAAAGGGGGTTGCTTTTGTTGGCATGCAAACACCCATTCGATATGCCCAAAGTGCGTGTATTAATTTAATTGTGCCAATAAGTGCCATGCTTAACAACAATTTTATTTAAGACTTTCGTAAGCATCTTATTTGTTGCTTTAAGTTGCCAATTATTCTTGCGTGGGTAGTATGGGGTAGAGAATGTGTGCTTGATTTTAAACTTAGCACAATACTTCTTAATTGTCTGATTTTTAAATGAGGATCCATTGTTTGTGACAATTGCAAGTGGAATTCCAAAGCGAGAGATGATGTGGGTGATTATTAAGTTATAGATGTCTTCACCCGTAGTAGTTTCTAATGGCATAGCCTCGACCCATTTAGTAAAATGTTTAGTAGTAACGATGATGAATATATGACCCTGTGCTGATTTGGATGAATTTTACCAAGAAGATCAAAATCCCACAAGGAGAAGGGCCAAGGTGTGGCGATAGGTTCCAATTCTTGAAATGATGGATGATTGAGGTTGCCATGCTTTTGACACTACTGACATGTTTTGGCATACTCGAAACATTCTTGCTACATTGTTAGCAAACAATGCCCTAGTCGTAATAACTTACAAGACATAGCTTTGCCACTAAAATCACCCCCCACACTCATTGCCACGTACCTCAGAAAGAGCTAATTGTACCTCTTCACGCTTTAAACAATGAAGTAATTTATTGTCAAATGATTGTTTGAAAATGATCCTCCAATTAGCACATAGTGTGCGGCTTCCCGCCATAATCTTTGTTCTTCTTGCTTTGATGCATTCTCTAGAAAGTCAACCCGATATAGAAAATTATAGGTGTTGGCATATCATTTTGGATTATTTGCACTTTGAGTGATTACCAATGCTTTTGAAGTATTTCGGTATCAACATTAATGAACACATGTCACAATTGGTGTATGATAAAGGTAGTGTGATTGTCCTCGATGTTAAGAGGAATGAGCGATGTCGTACTAGCCATGGCATCATCATGTTGATTTTCTTTGCGAGGTATGTTATTGATCGTAAAAGATTCAAAATTGGCGAGTAACACTTAACCATTCGACCGTAAGGTATCAACCATTCTCCTTAGTATGATAGACGTCTTGAACCTGGTTGAGGATTCATTGTGAATCTCCATAGATCTTTATGTGCCTGATTTATAGTGTCTATGCAATAGAGAGGCCTATTATCAATGCTTCGTATTCAACAATGTTGTTTGTGTATGAAAATCAAGCCAAGCCTATAAACAAATGGCATGGTCTCATTGTGGGGCATATTAAACACAATCCTTGCTCCTACCCCCGTGGCACATTTGGAACCATCAAAGTACATGGTCTATATCTCTCAGTATCGATATTATATGTGGTAAACTCATCTCGAATGACGTCGTTTATAGGTGAGGCATCCCATAAGGGTGCATCGTGGTCTGCGATTATCTTTCCTTTGACTGACTATTGAGGAACAAGCTTGAAATCGAATTCGGTGAGCAACATGACCCACTTTGCTATTTGTCCGGATAATTGCATTTTGGATATCAGGAATCGAAGTGGATCTGCTTTTGTAACGAGGTGCATTTATGTATTGAGGAGATAATGTTGCACTTTATTTGCTGCAAAAACTAATGCCAAACATAACTTTTTCATTGTACTATAATTATGCTCGCAATCAAGTAAAGTTTGAATGATCTAATATTCGACTCGTTTATTGTTGTTATCATCGTATTGTGCGAGTAAGGCCTCAAGTGTGTGCTCATTAGCAAATATGTATGACAATAATGGTTTGTTGGGTATAGGTGGCATAAGGACTGGTGGGTTAAGCAAGTATTGCTTAAGTGCATCAAAACTTTGTTGACATTCTTTGTCCCATTCAAAATTTGTCTTTTTTTAGCAAGTGGGTGAATGACTTTGTTTTATCAACTACTTGTGCAACAAAGCGTCGTATGGCTTGAATTTTCCCTTGGAGAGATCTTAATTGTGTGAGGTTCTTAGGCAGTGGAATATTGACAATGGCTTTTATTTTTTAGGATCAACTTTGATTCCACGTTGGGAAAAGATGAAACCGAATAGTTTTCCAGTCGTGACTCCAATTATGCACTTTTTGGGATTTAGGTGTACATTATGCTGTCACAATCATTCAAATATTTGTTGTAATGTTATTGCACGATCCTGGTGCTACTTTGATTTAGTGAGAATGTCATCGACACAGTCTTCAACAATTTTATGTATATGATCATGGAAGATATGCATCATAGCTCTCGATAGGTAACACCTATGTTTTTTAATCTGAACACCATTATGTTATAACAAAATATTCCCATGGAGTAGTAAATGATGTCTTTTCTTGATCTGCTGAGTTAATCTTGATTTGATTGTATCCAACAAAGTTGTCCATGAATGAGAGCATGTCATAACTTGCTGTTGAGTCTACTATTATATCAATGTTTGGTAATGGAAAATACCCTTGGGACATGATTTATTCATATCTTAGAAATTTGTGTGACATCGAATCTCGTCATTGGGTTTGGTGACTAGAACAATATTTGAGACCCACTGAGGGTAATCTACAACACATATAAAACCAACATTCAAGAGTTTTTTGAATTTCCTTCTTAAACATGAATGAAATCTTAGGGTGTATCTTGCGAATCTTTTGTTGGACTGGCTTAGCATTTGGGTGCAACAAGATGTATAAATGCTAGACATACCAATGTAAGCCAATGTAAGCCCATGCAAATAGGTCTAGAAAATCATAAACTACTTGGTGAAGGGTTTCACCCTCGTCATCTTCTAATGATGCTGCAAGGAGCATGGGTCGGGGGTCATCTTCAATACCATAGTTGTAAATTGTAGTTTCTTCATTTAATAAGGTTGACCTATCCTCATTATGGCATAGTAGGGAGAGTGTCAGACGCGTCTACTTGGACGTCGGGAGGAGAATTGCCTTCCCCAAAATATGCGTGAGTGCTCATTGTATCAATAAACCTATTCTTATGAAAGGAGGGAGGGAGATCCTCTTATGCCCCCTGGTATTTGAGGGAGATTCATCATTAGAAAATTTGTCAATGCCCAAGGCTCGGTAGAAACTGTGTCGTCAATGAGGTCAAGATAAACAAGCTCCAAAGTAGTTGTAGAGGATTGATGTATTCCATTAATACAGGCCGTGGGTGTGTGTGAAGCGTGAACAAACACAAAGACAAATGTACTATTACGCACTAACTACAAGGTGTTGCATCTATAGCCAATCCTTTGTTGGTCGATAACAATAGGTAATGTAAGAGGTTCATGAACCCCTTACTTGTGCTTGCGAAGGCAATGGCCTGCATATCCGTATTTTCTTAGGTGATGGTAGCCTAATCTGTAAATGGTATAATGGGATTTCTCTTTGGGGGTAATGTTGGCATTGGGGGTCACTCTTTCCTCAACCTCAGATTGTGTGGATTACATGTATGGTATATAACTATTGTCAATTTGAGCCATGTCACAATATTTGAATGGCTCTTGATTTGCTGGACAAGTGTAAATGGAATTCTGATACTTTAGGTGGGCGTGTAAGGTAGAAGTGCATTGCGTGTATCCACGAGTGACCAAGTAAGATGTTATAATTAAGGTCATTGGGCATAACATGGCAAATGGTGGCTAATGTGGCAATTTAATTTTCCCTAATACTTTATGGGAATATTGTTAAATTCATGAATACTAAAGTCTGATCGAATGAAGTTGTCATCCGAGATGCCAAGTATGTTTTAGAAAGATTTATTACAAATATTAAGGCTCGAGCCATTGTCCACAAGGACTGTTTTTACTAGCTTGTTTTGTACCGTAATTTGTATATATAATGGGAGATGTATGTCAATGACAAACTTGGGGGAGATCATCTATATTGAAGGAGATGCTGTTTTCAGCTCCTCGCATTGTGTTTAGAATGAAGCCACTTATGGTGGTTCAACATCATTAGGCACTATCTTTGCTTGTAATGCTTTGTAAAGAATATCTTTATACATAGGGGTATTATGATTGAGCTTTAATAAAGAAATTTTAGCTGGTGTATTTTGTAATTGATCCAATAAGTTATATCCTGTCGGTTGACCCACTACGAGTAGTGGTAGGAGAAGTGGTAGAGGATTAGATTGATTGCCCCCATTTGGCTGTCTTCCCGCCTTGTATGGACAACATGGACTGCTGATCCCAATATAAGTTGGGGTTAATAATGGGGGTGGGATGGTAGCCGATACAACATGAAGGTCGAGGGGAAGGTGGGAAGAAAGGTTGCATACAAGGCTCCTTGACGACGAGTAGTAACATGGACTATGTTAGATTGAATATTATTACATGTGTAGGCATGGATAAGATGTTCCAAATTAGAATTAGGAGTAGAATCGACTTGAGGCTCTAGCAAAACATGGCCAACAAGTGTCGGAGGTTTTACATACGTATGACATGTAGGAGTGTGATTGGTTTGAAATTCAATAGTCTTAGTATCCAATAAATCTTGGATAACTTGCTTTAGCCCAAAATGTCAATTTGTAGAATGGCCAATACACTGGTGATAGTCACAATACGCATGAGCATCGAATGATCTTGATTAAGGTTTACTCATATCAACCTCTTGTGGGGAGAGGGAGAGATATAAGCTTACACTGAAGCAACCATTTAAGAACCACATGTGGAGGTGAAGGCAGCCTTGTGAATAGGTGCCGATTGGTGCGAGGAGTGGTCTTGAGATGAAAATGATGACCATGGGAATCAATGGGAGAAGGAACTTGGGATATTGGTAAAACATGAGTATCATTGCTGCCATCATGGGAAGTGCCATTGGCCCAAGCCGTATTAGAAAGAAATAATGGATTGGAATATACAAGCTATGTAACAAAAGAAAACCCTAATAACATCTAGGGTTTGAGATAGGCAGCCCATGGTGACCCTAAGAAGCAACAAGGGTATGCCAACCCTAGGGTAAATATGTAACTTAAGATTTAGGACACAAATCAAAAAGTGAAACCCTAGAAGATGAAAAGTGAAATGCTAAGGAGCAAAGGAAGTTGGATTTAATCAATAAATGGGTTCAACAAATGATTTAACCCAAATTAGAATAATAGGTTAGTGGGTAAATATCCTAATTTGGTTAGAAATCTAGAGACTAATGTTGAATTAAATTTATAAATAAATACAGTTGACAAAACATGTAAATGCAATAAAGAAAGGTTATTCGATTAAGCATAAGCTAAAATGTAGTAATACGCAGGAAGATAGATTGACTTATCTTTCTGGATGTCTCGCAGATGTTCTGGATCTAGAAATAGGGCAAACAAACCGTGATTGGGTTGAACGTGCTTTCGCTTGGATTTTGGACCTTGAAACCATCGAACACTAGTGCCAAGCTTGGATGCAAGTGTTAGACTTTATTATCCTGTTTGGCACTACTTTTTATATTTTGGTCAAATTGGGTTACTTCGTCATTGACTTGATCCTTCTTGCACATACACTATTTCTAGAATCTTCACGCATGCACTTGTAATGATCAAAACCCTAATTATCCTACACTAGCACTTCAAGCACATGATTAGATAACAAAAAAGGTTTTGTGTGTGGTGGAGTTGGATTGTCCTTGGTGGCCAACCCCATGTTGAATTTGACAAGCGATGCACTACATTTGCCCATATGAGGGGCATGTAGTTCTCCTAGTGCTCGTGCAAGTGTGAATGCAATCTAGAAAGCCATCCCCTTATGTTTGCTTTGGTGCCTTAACACAAATAGTGAACGTAACTATAGATAGAATGAACCCTTTGTGATAAATAGAGTGCTACAATAGAGTACACTGTAAATAAAAACCCTTGAAGTACCCTTTTGGTGTATAGGTGCTTGATAACACTTGATAAGATTAGGGAATGCTTTTGACTTGGCTTGGGATGCTCTTGGAAGAGTGTGTATTGCTTTAGACTTGCGTAAGGCTTGCTTGCTGATTCTGCTCTTGATTTAGGGCAGCTTTGCTAGAGATTTGGAGTTGAAGATCAAGTGTGCCTTGCTATTTCCAAGTAGGAGCTAGTTGATTATTGTCGTAGCTCAAAAGTAGCACCCTAGGATTTGATCATAGCAGATCAATACTTTTGGCTAACATGGGATTGTCTCCAAGTGTGGGACCTTGCATCTTAAGACAAACCTCCAGAGAAGGCTGGTTCCTCTACCTACAAACTAATGCTAACACTACTCCTAAAGCAAAAAACACAACTATCTAAGCCTAATCTAAGCTTTCATAGGGACCAAGGTTAGGGAGATGCAAGAAATGAAATCCTAAACTAAGAAAGGAGGTGATAGCACCAAGAAGAAGGGGATCAATCTCCATGAGGGAGAAATGAGAAGGAAATGAAGGAAGGGGGAGGGCAGACAAGTGTGCCACAGACCCAAAACAAGCAAATCCACTCATTCCACACATTACAAAACACAAAGAAAAGGAAAACTTGCAAGTATAACTCATACACAACATAAAATGAGAGAGCAAAGAGGTAAGAGACAACCAAATGCAAGCAAAAGGCAAGAGAAGAGCCACAATGTCCATATTTAATTTCTCTAGAGTATACACATAGTCTGTTACATCCATTTGGGAGGCATTGAGGGCATTGCAAGCTCCAAAATGCAGGTCTGCAACTCAAATTTGTTTGGGACACCATTTTGACATGGTGCCTTTGCAAAAATGGAGAAAGATACATTACAATAAAAATGAGTTGCATATATAGAAGAAGAAGAGGGGAGAGAGGAAATTCAAAATTAAGAAGACCACCCACTTCTTCAACCACCAAGGACCAATCAACATTCAAGTTTGTAGACCCAACATGGGTATCATCAACTTTTGTAGAGCCCATACCTGAAAATGGCCACAAGTTCTTTTTTGCATTTTTACCCCAAAAGTACACTTTATTGCGACCCACAAATGCATTAATCATGTAGTACTCTTCAAGACCTTTCCAACGATATAAATTTTGTCTCATTTGGTGACCTAGATCAAAAGTTATGAGCATTTGAAGATGGTACATTGATCCACACAAGTGACTGCGAAATTGCAAAACTGCGAACTGCAAAACTGCAAAACACCCATGAAACTGCAAAACTGCAAATTGCAAAATTGTAGATTGCAAAACTGCAAAACGCAAACGCAAATTACAAAATTGTGAAACAACTTTGAAACCCCAAAACTGCAAAACTGCGAAGCACCCCGAAATCTGAAATATGCAAAATATGCAAATTTTGAAGGATTTTTTTCGGTTTTTTTTTGGGGAAAAGGGTTTTTTTCTATCAAGTGAAGACATTTTTGAAGATTCCCAAGTGCTTAAAATATGTGAAAAATCAAAATCTGAAGCATTCAAGGGGAAATCGGTACTAGTTGCCCAAAATCTGAAGCATTCAAAGGAAAATCGGTACTAGTTGCCCAAAATGAAGTGTGAGCTCATTTTGGTCAACATTTGGTGACCTCCAGGGGGACATTTTCTGCTAGATGATGAAGACCAGTAGCCTTGAAGCATTCATTGGGCACGAGTCAAGCATAACTTTGAAGAAAACTGATCTCAAACATTTAATTCTATCTCGAACCCACATAAACTTAGCACCGATTTGAAGCTGATCTTTTGGAGCTTCGAATAAAGCTTGAAAACTGCTCCACAATCTTCTGATTTTCACCACGGAAATGATTTGAACTAGATTTGCAACAACAACAAAGGCCCAAAAATTGTGTACAAACATGAAAAATCATACATGTTCCAAGAGGAAACATGCAGAGTGTGCACAAGCACTTGTTTTGCAATAAACAACCTAATCTAACCTACTCTAACCAAAGGCAAAGGAAGTTAAACAAAACCAACAATTGGTTGGGAGAAATAGCTTCCCTTCCTTATAAAATTGGACCATGTGATTAATTTTGTAACTAAATCACATGGTGGAAGTGAGAGCATGGTCCACACTTCATTGTTGCTCAAAGTATCAATTGAAAATAGAATGAATACCTCCTCTAGTTGCTCTGCATTTGGGTTTGGGAGGTATTGGAGCTGACCTTTGATGCTTTGATGATCCTCCTCGTGCTCTGAAGTGAGCATGACTGGTGGCAACTCAAAATTTGACTCTAAACCAGCCAAGTATTTGATCCAGGACAATAGCGTCGACACTAGTGTTCTACTAGATTGTAGTGTCGTAAGACAAAAGCGTAATGAGAGTCCTAGAGAGGCTTGACAAGAGATAATAAATGTTTATAAGCATTTATATCATCAGTCATGTGGGTGTTTGAGCAACCGAGTGAGAGAATGAGGAGTATTTCCAATCCTTAGGAGAGGGAATGATAATGCATTTATGTTTTGTTTGTGCACACAAGTTGTAATTAAGGGATATAAGCCAAATTAGTAATTATCAAGCACCTAATTACCAAATTTAGGTGTCTATAGAAATGTGTAAATGTTTATCCGCAACCACCGCACTTCACAAGCACTCTTCAGGACCACCTTCAAGAATGAATTTTTGAAACGTGTAGAGACTAGATATGCATTGTACTTCATTCTTCGGAGAGGATGCTTGAGTTGCACGAGGAGTTGCAATTACTGAGGTCATGGCGGTAGGGTGTAGCTAGTGGCTTGATTCTAAGACAGAGCAAGGGAAGAGGGTGAAGGAAGTGGTGAAGTTTGACACTTTTTGGGATGATGTGAAATACGTTGTCTCCATCTCTGCTCCCGGTCTTCAAAGTCATTAGATTTGGGGATGCTAATGCACCTAGCCTTGGAGAGGTGTATCGAGTACATTGACATTATGCTTGGCCAAATGAAGGCCATTGTACAAGAGAAAGATCCCACATTGCAGCTTTACAATGAACATATTCAACCAATCATTCATTAGAGATGGGAGTAGCTCAACACTCTCTTGCACATGGCTGCGTATGCATTGAACTTGAATTGGTACGTGCAAAGGCTTGTTAGAGTTACCCTTATACAAGACGCTGAGGTGAATGCGGGGTTCATGAAGCTTATTCAAAAGATGTACAATTCTATAGATGCCGACATCATTTGTACTGAGTGGTTAAAATTTGGCATTTTTAGGGGATATCCAGATGGGGCCAAGATGGATAGGGTCTTGGATAGGTAACAATGGCACGAGAGGACCCAATTTTGTGGTGGACTATGCATGGGCGTACTTGTTTGACAACCACACTAGCCATTTATCTGTTGTTCTAGATTTCTAGTTCTTTTGCTATTGAGGATGTAGGGCTAGAGGAGCCAACACAAGTTGATGATGTGGCACAAGCATGGTTGGTTGGTATTGGTTTGGCGGAGCTTGACCTCGAGGAGTCTAAGAATTGAGTGATGAGAAGTTTGGCGTAAACTTTGGAGATGATTAGAGGCATTGGGCCATTGGTCAATTGTTTTTAAAATTTCAATCATCATTTTGAATATAAATTATAGATAAATAATAATATATCGATATTCAACATTTTCATTGTTTAATGCAACGTGTTTAGTATTTCAAAGTTTCATTTGTGATTCCTTATACATTTATTTATAACTATTTTTGCAATTACCATTTGTTTGCACCGTTGTCCCCAAAGCTAGGCCCTTGGTCCCCGTGTCCCCGAGACTCTTCTTCCCATCCCCCCCATTCTGAGACTCGTGGAACTATGGTTGGTTGTGGGTGTGAGAAATATCACAGGTATGTGTCTCCATATCTAATGTATAGCCTAGTCTTGCATCCATCTCATGTATATTGTGAAAAACATGTGCATAGGTAGTAGATATGTAAATCACCATGTAGATATTAATGACATCATGTGTTCCAATCAAAGCAATGCATACATAGGTCATAATTTTGTATTTTTGACATTTGAATTTTTGTGCTTTCTTGAATATTATTGTTATGTTTTTGGTTTTCTTATTTGTAGAACTGGTGTAAGTGCTTGATATTTATAGGATTTTTCAAAGCTTTCTCCTCAACTGTAGCCAAGCAATATGCCCCAACGCCGAGTTTTGTGATACTAATGGTCCTAGTCAACTGGGTTTGAATTTTGCTTTGCTTTCTTTGTCCACATTAGTGCTCTTTTGATTTTCTTGTAGCACCAAGTCACCAACATCGAATTCCCTTGCTCAATTCTTGTTGGTTTCACCAAAAGTTTTGATTATTTTACGCCTATGCCATAAAATGAATGCTAAAGCATAGAATAAATTCAGACTATATAATTAGGTCATTAAGGTACAATAATCTGAATTTGTTTAAGTAGATGTTGTGATTACTTGATCTAGAATTGACAAGACATTATGAAGAGTTATTTAGCTGATTCTGGATGATTGCCTCTCGTAAAAGTTGTCTCAGTGGTTGGAAGTGATTTGCTAGGTACTCAGACTGAGAACAGGGGTTTAGAGGCTGTGTAGACACTACTGGCAAACTCAAACCCCTATGGCAGGTCGATAGCATTGGGATTTTTGGGAAGCGTCTAGGAGTTGTTTGGGGGTCGGTAACTTTAGAAATGCTTTGTCTTTGTCTGTTATGCAGTGCTGGATGTTTGGGAGCTCTTTGATCCTGTGTTGTCAATACTTGTTTTTGTTCTTCTTCACATAAACCCTAATTTTTCTTACAAGAGCATAAGGTACCCTTAAAAAGGGGTTAGTATTTTAGGCTGGCCAGCCTCAGTCACACTCCCAATGGTGTGGTGAGCACTGCCTATAGACCAATATTGAAGAGGGATCAAGCTGCATGTAGTTCTCCCTCCTAGGTGAGTGTGTGTAAAATCATGCGCTCAAACAATTGACGTTCCTTTAGATTTTGACATTTGGCATCATGCAACTTTGGTCTCTTAGATTTCAAATTTAGCTTTATGGATCACTCCTTGAGAGATTACGGATTTGCTTCAGCTTTGGTAATGATCCTCAATGTAGTGAGAGTGCTCCAAGAGAGTGAGGTGGCTAAGGCATGTGAAAGGTGTCTAATGACCTCATAGGTGTTTTGTTTTTATAGGCGGTTCTTCATTAATTTCCTGCCGTAGCTGACTCATGAAATATGATTAAGGAGACCTAATGGAGATTGCCCAATTTGAAAACTAGTTGTTGAAGGCTCCTGGATATTGCTGGCAAAAGGTGACCCTTGCAGCAGCATGCCGGAACTGTTTGGCTTTACCGTAGTGTCTTGGGAGTGTGAAGTGTGGATCTGGAGTATGGAAAATGTTTAGGATTCATTTGTTTTCTTGTATAGTCTAAGCTGCTGATCCTGAATAGATATGACTGGTTGATAGAGGCGGCTAAGATGGAAGATATGCAGGCTGATAGAGGGAAGGTATCTGAAGAGTAATAGATGTGAATTGTCCAATTGTGTAAGAGTATGTCAAAGTATTCCAAAGTGCCAAAGACCAAATTTAGGTGTCTACAAACAACCACACAATCCCTGTATCTCTATCCGTCTAAATTGAATTTGCAAGCAAACATAGGTACACCCCAAATGTTTTTCAGTGCCCACAATGTTCATTAATGCACAACCATTTTGCAATAATGCAAGTCATTATCTCATCCATCCAGCTTGTATTTATCATATAGGGAAACAAACTATGTTTGTCTACCAAGGACTTCTTTGTCATTCACATCCAATTTAATTCCATGATTTCAAGGTACTTATTAAGAGTTTGAAACAAATAAATGATATTGTACTTCTCAGTACAGAAGGGATTACAAGGGTTAAGAGTTTCCTTTTGCAGCATGGGCTGCAGAAGAACTCCATCAATTGTTCCTCACAGCCACTGTTGTAAAAGGTACCCTCCTGCTTTTATAACATGATTTCTTGTAAGAGCATGAGTTTATGTGAGCATGCAAGATGAAACAAATCTTTTCACTGTATCAACCTAAATACTGCATAATTTAGTTGAGCATTCACGTCTAAAAAACGTTGAGCATTCTCATGTATGACTGGATTATCGACAAAGATTTAATAATAGAACAAGTTGTATTCACATCTTGTGAACAGTAATACAATCCTATGGTTTAGGTTCAATAAGTCTCAACAATCCCTGAAGTGCAAGGCCCATAACCGCTTCCTTTTATCAACCAAAGGACCAGACTTCATAACATTTTAAAACCACATGCCAGTTAGAGTACATCGATCATGATGGACTTCAAATTTAAATTTATCAATGATTTAGGTTCAAGAAAAGAGGCTACAATTATTCAATTCAAAGACTTGAGTGTGCATGTGTTGGGGAAAACAATGAGAGCTCATTGACTTACCCAACACATCACTATAACATAATAAGCATCAACCTCAAGTTTTTCACGCAACCCTGTTCATTGCCTTCAAGAGACTCAAAGCAACACTTATCTTTACACTTTTCAATCCCCCAAAGCATTCCATCAACTAAATGAATTGTATAGGAGTCCTCATTTCAGTATTTTAAGCATATGAACACAATCCGCAACTAGCTGTCAAGTCCAAAGGCAACAACTCTAAACCACCAACACTCATCCGCATTACTCATATAGACCCCTCTAGGGTTTTTTCATGAACAAGTAAAGATAATCAATCCATTGCCATTTCCGTACATTTTATAACAAAAGATTAAGAGAGGGAGGGAGAGCGAGTGATAATTATAATGCTGCATGTTTCTATTTCCATCCGAGCTCTCAACCCTGAGCACCTTCACCACACAATACCACTCCTCTTTCAAGCCCAACAACTCTGAAGAATTCCAGAAACAATCATCCTAGATCTCCTCGTATTCGAGAAACAGGGCATATAAATAGTAAATACCCTTAGAAATCCCAATGCCTATCAATGCGATTAGCACAAAGAATAAATAACTCAATGAAGTGACATTCGTGGCCAAGATACTTACAAAACAACTAAAAAACTCTAAAACAACCCCAATAAAGGACAGGTTAATCTTTATGCTTGAAGCCACCTGTGTGCCTTCAGGAGCTATCAATAATTAATGCAATAACTCCATTCCCTGATAGTATTCAGAGAGTGAGAAGAAACATGGCGACCTTCAGTTAGCGGCCGAAAATCCGGACTCATTTCTTACAGTCCTCAAAGCAAAGACTATAATGCTAATCATGCCAAAGCCAAGACGTAGTCTATTCAAAGGAATAGACAATTAGGTCAAAGACCTAATGATTCACTTAGCCAAGTCAAGACACGTGGTGTCAAGCTGACCCATTTTTAATTTAAATACCAAAAGCCCTTTTCACTGTCTTCCAAAGTTTGAATGTCAAGCTTTATGAAAATCACATGTATATATATGTGTGTATATATATGTTTGTGTATATATGTATATATATGTGTGTATGTGAGCATATGTATACATGTTTACGTATACATATATGTGTGTGTGTGTGTGTGTGTAATATGTATGTGTATGTATACACATATATATGTATATGTATATACATTTATATGTGAGTATAATATACATATGTGTGTGTGTGTGCAATATATATGTACGTGTACACACACATGCATGACTAGAAATCCAAGGTTAAATAAAATGTAACATATATATGTAACTCAAAATTCAAGCTGGCACTTGATACGGATTATGCAAACCCAAGGGTCCTTAAAATATGATATATCATTAATAAACTTGAAGATGCCTTGTTCAAGTAACACGGGTAATGTAATGTGTTGGGCCCAAGTTATAGACCTTGTCAACCAAAAGTTCAAGTTAAATACAGTGGCTTTGCATACATGCCAATGTATAAGGGAGGACATATCACTGCAACAAAACCTGGGCGTCATCTTGAAACGACTAAACCAAGCAAAATATGTCAAAGTGCAGTAAGTCTAGTACAAAAAATTGGCTCATCATCCGATAACAAACTGTCTAATGCATCAAAAGTACTATCCAATGATGAAACAACTAACATTCAAGTATGTAAACACCACAAACAACATAGAAACCAACAATGACATGCCCAAGCCAATAAGTAAAAGAACTTCGACCTGAAAACACAAATCAACTAGAGCCAGCAAGTGATATCAATGCATAACCAATAATACAGGAGTCTTATTTGCGTATAGGTCCTTTTTCTCTCTATTTTCACTTTACTTGCATTTGCAATCACTCTACATGATGATACCCTCCCTCTGGGTTTTGCCACTGTGAGGGGGATTCTTCTGTGTCCAATTCAGTCCACAGAAACCGTAGTTAGTCCATGTCCGCAAACATGTAATAATAGACTCAATCCTAAACATTGAGATTACTGTAATTTGCCAATTAATAACTTTAACTACGAGTAGCCAAATCTTAAATTAAGCATAATACTTATGAACGAGGTTACTATAAATGACCATGAATACAATACTTGCATTTACCCAAATCCAAAAATAAAACATCAATATTATTTAAATAATAATCATGTTAACATTTGCCATAAACAATAGGATGTCATAGTTGTAAACATGTGAACAACAGGAAGATGATGTAACGAGCACCTCCAAAGAGAGCACAATGCTAGCCTACAAACATGTATGTTGTAGCAACGGCAAAGAGAATAAGCCAAGACACCAAAGAGTGCAAGAGTTGGCCAAGATGCCAAGGAGTGCAAAAGAGGGCCATTATTCCTCAAACACTTGAAGGGGTCACGGGACTCCAAGACCTATCTATTTTTGCAGAGCAGCAGGTTGGAACAATAGACTACAACGAGAAAAATCAAATTCACTCCATTAGAGGTGAGAGAAAAGGTATTCTTTATGCTTGTCAGCAAGGAAGATCAATTGCTGAAAGAACACAACTATAGCAAAGCAATGCCTTAGGCTATCCAATAACTCAGTGCAAAATTCAGACACCTTGATCAGTTAATTCTCTTCCCAATGTCACTCTGCAACCAAAACTGTATCCCTCAATATAGATGCCAATCCATTGTGTCAATGTGACATCATATCATGAAGGAAAATACACTTCTCCTTATTTTGTCTGTGGCCCCATATGGCTATCTAATATAAGTTAGCGTAACAGACCTGGGTGATAATGAGGGTTGGCATTTAAGAATACAGCAAAAGAAGCATGAATTTGCATTTGTCAACACTTTTGGAAAGGAATTCTTAGAGCTTAGGACACACATATATATATATACGTTAGAGCGTGTGTATGTATGTATGTATGTGTGTGTGTGTGTACACACACACACACATACATACATACATACACACGCGCGCATACACACACGTATATATATATATATGTGTGTGTGTGTGTGTGTGTCCTAAGCTCTAAGAATACACACACATACAACATACATACATACATACATACATACATACATACATACAAAAGTGAGGTAGTAAATTTTTATGCTAACAGACAATGGATGGATAAGTCACAATTTGCAGTGGCAAGTACTCGCATTCTGTATGAATTTGCATTTGTCAACACTTTTGGAAAGGAATTCTTAGAGCTTAGGACATATATATACGTGTGTATGCGCGTGTGTGTATGTATGTATGTATGCATGTATATGTGTGTGTACACACACACACACACACACATACATACATACATACAAAAGTGAGGTAGTAAATTTTTATGCTAACAGACAATGGATGGATAAGTACATACATACATACATACACATACACATACACATACACACACATACACATACATACATACATACATACATACATACATACATACAAAAGTGAGGTAGTAAATTTTTATGCTAATGGACAATGGATGGATAAGTCACAATTTGCAGTGGCAAATACTCACATTCTGTGCTCCTTATCTTTGTTCCAAATGAGTGTATGAGAAAGGTGGAATATGAATCTCACAACTAGATAGTGGGCTGCCCACACAGGTCCAAAGGTGTGCAAAAAGCCACTTTTGGTGTGAATAGGCCAAGGGGTAGGGGATAATCAGTGACCAGTAATGGAATCTGAGAATGGGGATGGAAACGCTACAGGATACATGACAGATAACATAGCAGAGAATTGAAGATAAAAGCAGCCAAAACTTATAATAAAATAGATTTACAAGGATTGGGGAGCCTGCTTGATTTCTAAGGCCAAGCCCAGGCAAAGTACATTGTAAACATATGTCGGATAATTTAGGTACTCAGAAAGGGCTCTAATGTTCTGGGCTATGTGGAATGAGAGAGAAATTTACAGGAGTGGGATGATTACAAGCATGTAAATCACCACAAGGAGTGTCCCTCATTATCTATTATCTCTCTTCGAGAACCTATTTGCAAAGTTATTCTTTCGTACAGGGGAGATTGAGTATCCATGCCGTGTTATTATGACATGGTTGAGTATCAGAACTATGGCTAGGATTGGAAGGTCATGCATGCTGATATTGTGATTAATCATCATTGTTATCATTAAAATTATAGTTGGCCGTTTTAGGATGATGATCAAGTAATTAATTGCAGGTGTCATAATGTATGAAGTTGGAATTATGAGATGAAGTGCATAGACAAAGGTGTTTTGGGGAGAAATAGGCTTATGCTGGTTGCATGAATTCATCTTGCTGGTGGGTAGTGATACTGTATTGAGTGAAATGATGAACCCCTATGGTAAACATGGTTACCCATGTAAAGTGAAATCAATTATACAAGGACAAAATGTTAGCCTGAGTTAAGAAGCTAGCCATGTTGATGAGGTAGCGAACCCTGGCATACTTTTTACCTTTGGTGTAAGAGGCTTGAATACATAAGGTTTGTTATGGTTCGGAGGCTCTAACAATGAGTTAGGAAGTAGAGTCACTTGCCAGATACGTAATCAAATGTAGTGGTGATTGGTGGTGCCATTGAACATTAAAGGAGGGCCTGCAGCGAGAGATTGGTGATATTGCCTTCCTTGAAAGGTACAAGTAGGACTGAGGCAATCATAATGTTTCTTAGCTGACTGAGGATACTTGCATTTCAGAAAACATATCCTCTATAATCTACTCGGTTCTCCCTCTAAGACAGTCGAGAAATATTTAAGTTCCAAGGATATTCATCATTTGTTTTCTCCACACAATGTTTTTCTTGTGGATGAAAAGCTCAGGCTGTAAATCTTTCATACACCAGATGCAAGTTAATGTGGTCGATTATCAACAATAGGCAATTTATTGTCTGTCCTCTGTTTCACAATAATTTTTCTGTGATTTCATGTTCTAAACAAATCTGTATAGGTCTCTACTCATTGCATCAATAATAACCGAAGTAAATGTAATAGCCCTATTACTGTAACTGGATTATGTCTTTTTCCATTTTGAGATTGGGTTAGATAAACATAAAGACTTGCAGATTCTGTGATTTACTTTTCTGTTAATTTGAGGATGAAATCAACAATCACAAGGCTTCCAAACTCAAAAAATCATAAAGGTATTTATCTTCCATTCATTATATAGTTATTAGTTCTCTTACTGCTTTGAGAATGTTGAATAATTTAGAAGATAAGTGCTTTCCCTACAACTACTTCAAAGTTTATATTGATCATTTTTCTTTGGTGATACTGGGTGTCATGTAACATGGTCACCATATTCCAGCCCTGGATATTTTTGGCATTCATGATTGCTTAAACTTCAAAATTGTTTTGCATTCTACTTTGAGTAGATTGTATACAAGACATTTTAAATTTGCAAGGCTTATAACTGGTTTTCCCACTATTGTGGTCTTCTTCTGGTGTGAAAGTTTATTATTAGTTTTGGTGGCGCCTCTTTTACTGTTGTTTCTTTCTGGCAGTTGTAAAGAAAATTGTGAGATTTGCTTTTAAGTTGGGAAGGATATTGTTGAATATTTTCCTTGTTCAAGTTGATGACAAAAGCTGAGTCTTGACTTGTCTTGCACTATAAGAAACTGAATATTTTAAGTAGGTTTATATTTTACTTCATTGCTTTATTTCTGGTTGCTATAGATAATTCATTGACCTGAATTGCATTGTGAGTACAGGTTTCAGAGTGGATGGATGGTAGTAGAGGACTTCGATTGGGTTTGAGCGATTTTGCCATCCGCTTAGACATGATAGCTAAAGTTCGTGGCATAAGCAGTGCTGAGAAGTATTTTAAGGATCTTCCCGAGAAAGCCAAGAACCAACAAGCGTATGGTGCACTTCTGAACTGTTATGTAAGAGAGAAAATGACTGAAAAGGCAGAGGGACTTGTAGAAGTGATCAAGGAATCTGGTTTTGCTACGAAGGCACTTCCATACAATAACATGATGACTCTCTATAGGACAACAGGTCATCCGGACAAAGTGCTGTCTGTGATACAAGATATGAAGGCAGACAATATTATGCCCGACCAATTTACTTACAAAATTTGGATGAACTGTTGTGCTGATCTTTCAGACATTAATGGAGTGGAGAATGTACTAGATGAAATGAAACTTGATGGTAGATTCAGATATGATTGGTCCATATATAGTAACCTGTCAGCTATTTATATCAAAGGGGGATTTGTTAAGAAAGCAGAGGATGCTTTGAAAGAAACAGAGAAAAGGATTGACATAAAAAAGGATCGCTATGCTTATAATAACCTTATTATCATGCATACCAAGCTTGGTAATAAACGTGAAGTGTATTGGTTATGGAAGAAGTTAAAAAGAGCCTTTCCTAAGATGACCAACACAAACTATATATGTATACTTACTTCATTGGTGAAGCTTGGGGACATTGAGGGGGCTGAGAATTTGTTAAAAATTGGGAATCTGAGGGCCTGAGCTATGATATCAGAGTGCCAAATATATTAATTGGTGCTTATCTTACTAAAGGAATGATAAAAAATGCAGAATTGCTTCTTGAACACGCCCGGAAAAAAGGAGGCAAACCGAATTACAAAACATGGGAAATGTTTGTGGATGGATATTTAAAGACAAAACAGACAGGTAGAGCTATCGAGGCCATGAAGCAAGCTATTTCAAAAGTAAAATATCGTGGATGGCAGCCTGGACCTGAAAAGGCACTTGCCATTTTAAAGCTTTTTGAGGTCTCGGCTAATATAGATGGAGCAGAGGATATTTTCAAAAGGCTGAGAGATGTTGACTATGTCAGCACAGATACTTATAATTCATTGGTCCGTACATATGTTCAAGCTGGGAAATCCCCTTCTCTTGTGCTTCAACGCATGAAATTGGATAAAATTGATCCTAATGAGGAAACTGATCGCCTACTTAAACAAATTGGTGAGCCTTGAAATTTTATCCATAATGGATTTTGGGCCCGTGGTGAGTCAGAGATACTACATGGCTACAACATCCGGCTCAACATTGTTTCATATTTTCTTTATAGATTTCATGTTAACCTTTTATTTCTAGATGATTATAATTTTTTTTTTTTTTTAATATGCCACAGTAAAGCAGTTTAAATGTTAGAGATATGGAATGCCAATGGACAAGTCTGATTTATGCAGAGCATGTAGGCAATTTGATTACTATGTGAATATTTCAGAGGAGTCCATGGATATTTTTTATGCTTTTTAACAAGTTAATGTGTTCTCTATACTACCACCAGCAGTATAAGAGTCCTCATTTGGGTTTCTACTGTGATCTTATCATCTGTTGTGCCAGAATGTTGATGATAATCAGACAGCATTTATCACATTTGATTATTTGTTTAAGATTCAACAGTACCCCTTCTTCAAGAAGAAACTGGACAACATTCTCCATTACTCAATACTCTTGGAATTCATTTTTCAATGAAAAACTTCTTATAACTTATTACTGGCTTTTATCTTTTACAATTTTTGTAGTACACCATCTCTTGTAGCCTTTGAAGTTTTGTTAAAGGCTGCACATTAACAAATTGCTAGCCAGATTAAGGATCAAGTAATTGCTTCAAAATAAAAACTCTAATTACTCTAAAAACAACAATATTTTCCTAGCCAAAGCTATATTTTACTCTTTAATAGAACGGGTGTTTGCCGAGTAAAGTTAAGCGGTCCACAGCTACTTATATATACTGCACATTTTCTTTTGAAAGGACACCATTTAATGGCACAATATTGCGAAACAGAAAGGCATGATTTTGAGGCTTCTATTCAGATTTCATGCTGTTTACATCTGGTAAGCTTTACCGTTAATATTAAATTGTGGGAAGATTTTTCCTGCATTGAACGTGCTGGGATATATCACTCAAAATAAATTGCAGCCTTGCCATGTCTATAATATATTCTGAGATAGAATGAAACGAACTCCTCCAAAGTTTATAAGATGCTTTGGACTTCATAATAATATTATATCCGAGACACAACATAAATTGAAAGTTCTAATAATGCACTTACACAGTAGTGTTTTTCCAAACTTCCAAGTTAGCTATTTGCTATGTTACCAGAAATGAGAAACAGGAAAGGGAAATGTGATGGAAACGACTACATGACGGAAATGGGGGTTGGTTGAGGTCATGGAAGAAACAAATTAGAAACAGTCTCCATACACATACATATATACTTATTTTTCCTATTTATAACTCATAAAACAAATAGATGGGTACATCAAAACAAAATATATGTAAGCATTATATTCTGTATAAAGTGCAACCCATGATTCAAATAACCCCAAGGATCGTTCTCAATCTTCATAAGAAACTTGGCTATAGAATAGAATCTAAACATGTAGATAACAATTTTCAATTTTAAGGCACTTTATGTTTTAAGGGGTATCCCTAATTTTAAACTCCATATGTATAGCAGTTTATATCTTTAAATGGTTTTTTTGTCTCGTATGCCTAATAACCCGAAGATTCCACTGTTGCTTTTTCCATAGCCATATACACAAGCCTCAGTAAAAGGCGTTATTAAGCTAGTTTTCATTCTCTAACATCAGCAAAACACTTGAATTTTATGGCAGACCTGGGTTTTACATCATTTGCTATGTTGGTTTCAAGCAGAATTATGGGTTTAGAGTTTTGACATAAATGGAAAGGTTGCTGCTGGTGATTACTGTGTCTCATCTTTCTGTAAATCCAGACCAACAGAGGTCATGTGGTGATTGTGGTCATAAGGTGAGTGGGGCGCTAGACAACAAGGGCTACAGTGGCAAAGATGGAGAGATAATTAATAGTTGATGTCTGTCTGTTTGAATAGGGAAGTGGGTGGCCACAAAACCATAGACCAAAAAAATCGGTAGAACACAAAATCATGTAAGTTTTTTAAAAATTATTTTAGATTTTTTTCCAGGCCTGCAACCATCCAAAACAATAACCTGTTCCCATCCCAGTGGAAACGTTCTCGTAAGCCAACAAAAAATGGCCATGGCTGTCTGCAACGAGCGCTTTGGTTGCAAACGGGTTGCAGGCCCCTAAAACCCAAAATGGGTTAGGCCTGTCGCATTTCTAGCAACAGGGGATATTTGGCAATCCATCACATTCCCTTCTGAAAATGGGCGTTTAACCTTTTATGAAGGCATTTCATGCCTAATTCATTTGCATGTATTTCCTCGTGAAAACTATTTTAACTTGTATTTGAGTTTTTTTGTTTAATCTGTGATTGTTTCTCTCAGCAGCACTTGAGGCTTGCCTTCTACTTGATAAATTTATGTCTTCAAAATTTTACAATGCAACAAGAAAAATTATAATCTGGGTATAAATAAAGTTCATAAAGTTGCAACGATAAAGATTTGTATGAAATACATTTATGCCTGAAGAAGTGGTTTCCAAGTTTGATTGGCAAAAATTCCCTACGAATACTATAAACAGAGCTTGTGCAAGCATTATGTTGTCTAGTTAATTTATTTGGGCAATAAATTTTACAATGAAACATGAAAAGTTATAATTTGGTATTTCAAATGACAGAAGTAAAGCCTACATGTAAGGGTTGTCTCTAAAGGAAGTGAAAGAGAACAGAAAAATATTTGGTTTCAATTTTTACAGTAAGTATTAAAACTCATAATTTGATTGTTAAAGTGACCAAGGAAATGCTCACATGTAAGCATTGACTGTAAATTTGGATGGATGAAATAACACACGAGGATACAGAGGGAGTTTTGGCTTCAGTTTTTACAATGAAGTATGAAAACACATAATTCGAATGTTAAAAGGACCCAAGTGAATGTTTATATGTTTTACAACACACGGACATGGTTTACCAGACGTATTTTCTATATAATCATCGATTTTAAATTTTTTAGCTATGCTGAAAATTGTGAATGATTATCACGGGCCTTTATTTTATAGATGTACAATTGTTTTGTGGGTCGTGGCTGTTTGGGTTTATTTTATGTTGTGCATGTTTGGCTTCAAGCAAGAATATAAATATTTGTCGTTTGCATTTGATAATATTCTATATCATTCTCCATTTCAATTGTTGAATATAATATTTAGAAATTTTGTTTATAGAATTTCTTGAAGAATTTATTGAATAAAATAAACTTTGATAACAAAAAGATATACACAAAATAAACTTAGAGATTATTATTCACAAAAAGAAAGGTGCGCATATATAGAGTGATGATCTCCTACAAAGAAGTGAACACTTATCACCTTCAAGTTTCAACCACTCGTAATAATATCATGAGCCATTACATTCTAATTATAGAATGCAACATACCTTAGAATCTCTCTCATACATTATTAACCAACTCACAACACAATAATTATATGAGTTTTGACAACTCATCACACCATGTTGCAATATCAACATACTAACATGCAAATACTAACTAGATATTTCTAACATTGCTATGTAATTCTAAAATTCATTCTTTAATATTTGGAAAAAAATATTTAACACAAACTAGTAAGTATATGAACCATAATTTAGAATTAAAAATTCTTATTAATAAATTAGGAAATCTTAATTTATAAATTAATATATCTTAATTAACAAAACTTAATTTAAATTTTATAAAGTGTAATTAGAAATTAAGAGGTCCTAAAAATTAACTTTGCAAACCTTAATTTATATGGAAACCCTAATTTTAAAATTCTAATACTTCATATGAGTAAAAATTGATTTTGGAGTTCTGCTAGGGTTTAGGTCTTAGGTCTTATGCTTATTGTTGGTCGTATTGGTTTGTTGTCAAATTACCGTTTCCTTGGGATTTTGGCTAGATTTTTGCTTTACATGCATACTTATTTCGTTGAGTGAGCTATTTACTCGCCCTTTGGGCGGTGCCATGCCTTTATTAATGACAACCCTTTCGCCGCCTCTATCTATTGATGCATGTTTGATTGATGGAGCATTTGGCACTCATGGCTCCAAAGAAGGCGAGGAAATTTGTCCGAAAAGTCTTCGACGAGGTAACCATTCCGAGTTTGAGACTCATTTGCCTCATGTTGTGCTTAATTTGTCTGAATTTGATAAGGCTTCACTCTTTTTGTTGGTTACCGCGGTCCACCCATCCGAAGAGGAGGGAGCTTTGGACTCCATTTGAGCCTTATATTGTGACACAGGGTGGGATTCATCCATTAAAGGACATTCGTGAATCATGATGGTCAAAAGCTTGAAAATGAAAACAAGTATTAGGTAAGTTAATATAGAGGACTCGTTGAGAAAAATGGGTATCTCCAACCTAAATATCAATGGATTCTTTAAGGTCTTTGGATAAATCCACCTCAATGAAAACGTGTTTTTGGGGGCGAGCGTTAAAAAAATTCGGTTGTTTCAGACAGATAAGTTGACCCAAGGGTTTGATCAAGTGTTTGACAAATCCCCACAAGGGGAGAGGTAGCCCAGAAATTCCACCCATACTGGGATTTTAAGCTTGGCTTGAAAACGGAAATCCTTGATCTAGTGTGAAAACACTACTAGTGTGTTTCGAATGAACCAGGTTCGTGGTTAACAATGGCCTTACAATGTTCAATGTTATTGAAGTGAAACAAAAAATCCCTTGGTGAGATTTTGAACTCCCTCGAGCTTGACACCATGGTGTTGCCAATGGTTATGAACCCATTGTTTCATAAGGTTTCAAGGGGACTGGCCAACAAAATACCCAACAAGGGTGTATGATTCAAGTTAGGTTGCTCGTGGTCTTGCAAAAATGCTCAACTTCTTCCTATTGCCTAGTGTTGCTAATGGAGCTTGGTCCTTTGCTACTCTGTCAAACAAGCCATGCCTTCACCTCCCACGATCACCCCGTCTCTCTCACCCTCTCAGTTTACCTGCCTCTTGTTGTCCCTTCTAAAGCTCCATGTCCATTGGTCACATTGACTCTCCAAAGTGTCCAGAAGTGCCATTCATGGAAGAAAGTTTTTTCTCTCTCGTAAAGCTCACCTTATTCACTCTTGTAGCCCCACACTAACGGAAGAAGGTGAATTTGTGCAAGACAAACATAGACCATGGTCGTTGAAAAATGTTTCCCATGTCACTGTGTCTCAACCAATTTTCGCCCTTTCCAATCTTGATGATGAGGGATCTATGCACCTTGATTCAACCCAATGATTGTGTACTCTTGGAATATACGTGGCCTTACCGAACCAACTGGAGATATCTAGTTAGGGAAAATTATCTACATTTTAAGCATATGCGTGTTTTGTGTTTGCAAGAAGTTAAATTTGAAGGATTCTTACTTCATTCATTGTTTGCACCATCCGGCCTAATGCTATTTTCCACATGTTTAATCAAGACCCTAGGCGTGGAGGGGTCATGACCTTGATTGTCCCCTGATCTTGCTCAACATGTGATCTCATAGGGCTCGACCCCACTCATCGAGTGGTTTGGTATCTTTTCAATTTTGATGGGCGTATCTTGGGTTTAGCCAATATCTATGCGTCCAATGGCTTGCTAACTCATTTCTTGACACTTTGGATTATCTGTGGCAATTTTAATACGATTGAATACCGGAAGACAAAGCTGGTCATTTGCCTATGCGTTGGTGCACGAGAGAACGAGAGGCCTGGTTCTATATGAGTCACAAGCTCAAAATTTTTGATCCCAACATCCCTATAAGGGGAGCTCCAACTCTGCCTAGTATACTTGGTCCAATTTTCAAAAGGGTTAAGATATGATTGTACATGGATCGGATCTTGTACCCTTATGACAAGTCAAGACTTCTTCTATATTTTTCCCATCTTGGGAAGACCTATTGCAGTTGCTTACAATGCTCTCTTATCTGATCATCCCACCATTTTCTTTGACATTACTTGGTCCAAACCTACAAAAATACACATGGTTAACTCTCAATTTTACTTAAATACTACACACATGAAGCATGCTCGACTATGACCCATATCCAACACATTTGGAGCTTGGTTCTCCTCGCCATGTTGGCGAGGATGTCTGGATTTCTTGGTGGAATGATGCCATCAAAAGAACTAACACCTTCCTTCACATCTATAGAAAACAAGATGTTCTCTTTAAGTAGGCAACACATGAGGCTTCATATGGTGAGTTTCAACATGTCTCACAAGAGCTTAATGCCTCTCCTTTCAATCATTCCCTACAACTCCAGTATTCCCATTGGAGGCACAACCTTAAGGTGGAAGAAGCTTACAAAGCACGGGGTGCTCAGCTGTGTGCTTGGTTACATTGGATCAAATTCGGTGTCAAAGCTTCACAAGATTTCTTTTCTATGCTTCACTCCAAGCACTCCTCTAATGAAATCAAATCCATTTTACAACGGAATGTTCGACACACTGCTCTGTTAGATATTCTCAAAGTGTTTTTCCATCATTATCATGGGGTTTTTTCCTCTCAACCTACCACCCTTGCTAGGGAAGAGGCTCTTTAAAAATGCTTGTAATTTGTGCCTTATAAGGTCACTCACCCTCAATGGGTAGCATGTGATAGACCTTTGTCTCTTGCATACCTTAAGGAGGTAGCCTTTCAAATGGATCTTGATAAAGCTCCAGGTATCGATGGCTTCCCCTCTGAATTCTACTAGATCTTATGGGACACTGGGGGATGATATGCATAATGTGTACCTTGAAGCTTTAGATTCTAACTCTTTGGGAGAGCTGATTAACCAAGGCAATATCAAGTTTATCCCCAAATCTGGAGACCCTAAAATTTTTTTGTAATTGGAGAACCATCACTTTTCTTAATATGTCTTACAAAATTATTGCTAAGGCTTTGTCTAACAAGGTTGCCAATCTTCTTCCTCTTATTGTTAGAAGTGAAAAAACTAGTTTTATCAAGCACAAATACATCTTGGATAATATAATTGCTATTTGGGAAGGGATGGAATGGGATCGACTCTCTAACCAAAAAGTTTTGTTTATCAAAATTGACTTTGCTAAAGCTTATGATCGCATTACATGATCTTTCATTTTGGATATACTTCAAGCTCTTGGGTTTGGGTCAAGATTTGTTCACACTGTGCAAATGCTCTTTAACAATGCTAAGGCATGTATCACCATTAATATGGTTTAATTTTCTAGGTTTGACTTGTTCATATCCATTAGACAAGGGTGTCCTTTGGCCTCCTCGCTTTATGTGCTTGCTGCTAAAGGGTTTAATTATCTACTAGCCCAAAATGCTTCTCAAGGTTTGGTTAAAGGAATTTCTCTACTCGCTTTGGATCAATATCTCATCTAGCCACTTCATGGATGATTCTTTTCTCACAATCCTAGAGGAGGAACAATTTGTTCAAAATGCTTTGGACTATTTAGATACTTTTTGTCTGGCTTGGCTGCTCTATTCAATGGGAGAAAACCCAATGTTACCAACAGTCCTAGTCTCCTATCACTCCCTGGATGGAAGGCATGCAATGGAGCTGGATTCATCCAGGTATTCAATTCAAGTTTATTGGTAACCCCTTTGCTTTCTAGGCCACTTTTGTGCAATTATGGACTTATGTGGTTTAAAGGGTTGAGCGTAAGATTACCTTTTGGATTACCAAGCCTCTCTCTTTGGCAGAAAGTTTCAAATCTGCTCTAAGGTATTAGTTGCCACTCATGTTTCTTATTCTTCTTGTTGGGCTCCACCTAAATCAGTATATGCCAAATTTGAGAAGTTGTTGCGGGACTTTCAGGGGGCTGATTTTGAGGGGCATAAGGGGTTTCAAAGGGTTTCTTGGGACATCATCGTTGTCGGCCTAAAGAAGCTTGGGGCCTTGGGTTGCTTAGCATCAAACTCTAAGGATGTGCTCTCTGTGTCAAGTGGTTAATCCGTAGCCTAAAAGGTAATGAGGCTTAGAAGGTTTTGCTCCGACATTGCATTTTTCAAAGGGGTAAATGCATGGAAATGGGGGCCAAAAGGGGTCTTAAGTGGACACTTTTTTTTTTTTTTTTCTTATGAAAAACAAGAAATTTCAACTTGTACGAGTTATTTGAGATAGTTACACTCAAAATTTGAAGATGTTATAAGAACATGAATTGTAGCATTTCAAGTCTAGTTTCTAAACTACTATATTTTTGAAAAAATTGGTGTAAGTGGGTTAAAGAGTTAAAATGTCAATAGGTGCTCCTGTTTTTGTAAAAAAAACATAGTAGATAATCGGATCTTTTGAGCATTATTTAATACATTTGAAAACCCTTTGGTAGAAAGATAGATAAGATCATCTAGTTTGTGATAGATTTTTTATATATTTTTAGTGAGTTTTTTTTTGTGATTTTCCAAGTACAAATATTTTGAAAATTGAAAAACAATGGATAACCAACCGTGCCCCCTAACTACCTCAAAAATATCAAAAATTAGATTTATTTTTTGAATATGTATAGAATTAGTCCTAGTTTGGGACTATATAATTTTTAATCAATTTGGAGGAGTGAAACAAAAGATACACGATGAAATATAGACATGTATAAATACAAAAATAGAGCTATAAAAAGACAATTAGAAAATAATAAGGATGGAAACCTTATACAAGCCAAAAAATTGAAAAATCATATATATGGATAGAGGAAAGTGTCATTGACCTCATAGTCATATTTTAAAGAAATTTGTTGATCATTTTTGAGGGATTTATTGTGGTGGAAGGATATTTTTTTGCATTTTCTATAAAAACACATTGTTTGATGTATTTGAGTAGGTATATGCCGTATGCTCAACACTACACGGGTTCCAAACCAATTCCAAGCCATGGGGCCTTGTCTTGGGAGAGCCGAAAAAAAAACACAACACATACATGTTATATTGTTTAATATGCCATGTCCGATGGAGTCTTCGCGGTTGGAGAAGAAGACAAAGGAGGAGTATTTTCCTTAGTCAAATGTCCCATTTGGAACAACCAAGTTGTTCTCCCTGAGCAGATATATTTTCATTTTCCATGTTGCCCTCAAAGAACTTGTGAATTTTCCAAGGTCCCCCTTTTGTTTTCCTTTCATGGGAATTTTGTCCCCACTTCATTCACTTTGTAATTATCTATACCTTCTCGCGTGAATTTTTAGTAGTTGAAGCCGTATCCACACCCCAATATATCTATATTTTACTAATCACTTGGGAGGGAATAAAAAAATGAATAAAGGATATGAAAAAGGTGAAGAAAAATACACTAGAGAAATTAGAAGTGATTAGAATAAAGTCCACACCCCCACTATATCTATATTTTAAATCATGGGGAATAAAAAATGAATAAAGGACATGCAAAAATACACTAGAGAAATTAGAAGTCATTAGAATGGAGGGCTATGTGGAGGGCAAGGTACATCTACTATCTCAAATGCACCTGATGTTGTAGAAAATGATGATGAAATACATAATGAAAATGAGGAGAATAATTATTTTGTAATGAGTATTGATAATGAATTGAATGATAATGTTCTTATGGATAAAGAATTTGATATGAATAATAATATTGAACCTTTACCTGAGAATGCAAATGTTAATCCTAAAAATTACATGGAAACACCAAATGAGGAAAGTAACCTTGCTAATGAATCTTTACCTCTAAGAACACCTCCTTCCATTTTGCATAGAAAACTCATTCACTTAATTGAAATTGATGAAAACATTATAAAACCAATGCCCGACAAAATGCTTGATAGAAATGTGAGACAAAAGCCATGAGAATTTGTGATAATTACTTTGAGAAAATAAATGATACACAAAGATGTCAATTATTTATTATGTTAATGAAATTAATTAAGATGAGACCTACAATGAAGACCCTAGGGATAAGAACATCTAATATTGATGGTCAAAATGTGGCAATTGTTGAAAATATACATAAAGCATACCATACTGTAGGTGTTAAAAACACACAAAAGATAGTAATTCTACATGACGTGCACTTACTAAATGTATAGTAAGTGATAAAAAAAGAACAAATGCTTGATTAGAAAAACAAGTAGAGGTTTGAATGTAAAAAGAAAAACATTAATGAAAGCAATAGGGAGACACAAAAGTCTTGAGTCAGCCAATAACATCGACTACTACGCATTCTCTAGTAGATTTCCATGGAAAGACAAGGATACATATGATATTATAAAAGAATTAATTGTAAAGTTTTAGAATGAGAACACAATGGTTTCACCAAATAGAAAGATATAATAAAAATAAGAAAAGGTTTTCGTAATCGTGAAGCACATGCAAAACATTTCTTGGTTATGACTCAAACACAATTGTTATCTAAGTTTAAGAATGAAAATACAAAAATTGACATTAGCAAAATATTTTTTGAAATGAACAAACCCTTTTATGTGAAAATCAATCACTCACGTACCACTTGTTGTAGGCATCATGTTGAATTTTCAATGCATTATGATGTTTTTTCGTCAAGTATGTTGTGTTTTTCATACTGACATCATATTATAGAAGTGTGGATTAAATGTCCCACCAAAATAAGCAAGGGAATTTATTCCTACCATATTTTTTGAAAGATCAATTGGATAATTTTTTAATAACAAAACATGTTTGGATGGAACATGTAACATATGTGGTGGATTGCAAAAATTGAAAAGTTATATCCACGAGGAGAGTACACATGCAATATGAAAAGAGTTAGTTGGTCTCAACAAATATAAATATGTGGCATATCAATTAAAATATGGAAATTAATCTAAGATGTGCGAGCTTGTTACAGAACAATTACATGTATTAGAATATATGGTCAAATTTAGAGAGGAAATTGTTTATGAGTATGCAAGGCACACACATATAGCTCGATGGTTGGATGAACAATTCAATTTAAGTAAGGACATATTTTCCAAAAATTACTTATTGAAGCCAAAAATGGAGGCTCAGTCACAATATTATAACTCACTGCAAGTTGTTATTTTTGTGTACATATAACATTCATACACTCTTTAGAAAACAATGAACAAGATTGAAAAATATTAAGAGAGTATCATTTCTACATCAGTGATGATCAAATACATTCTACAGAATATGTGCAAGGGTGTTTTTAGTTATTTTATGTGAAGTTGGCTGAGAGGAACATTATTTTCAATCAACATTACATTTATTGGATGACTGCACATCACAATTTAAGAATGCATGAATGTTTTATTGGCTAATCATGATACACATGACAAAAAGTGTACAACATATATGGATTTTTACCGAGGTAAGACATGAGAAAAGATAACATGATGGTGCATGGGCTTGTGTGAAAAGGGCCCTTACAAGAGAATAATTAAAGTTCAAATATTGTGATAAATTTACAGGTGCAAAACACATTTTTGATTAGTGTAATAAGAACATGGGCCGTGAATCTCAAGAGATCTCAAAAGTTCGTAGATATTTCTGGTTGGTAGAGGAACACATTTTGGCAATATATGAATATTGTACGACAATTATAGGGTCAAGTGATATACACTCATTTCGTAGTTTAAATGCAAGTTCTTGCACTATTCATACTAGGTGCATGACATGTTTTTGTATAGCATGCATTGATTTTGTGTGGAATGAATGTGATTGACATGAGTGGGTGGATGAATGGATTTGTAAACCTCTAATTCCACTCAACACATATCAAGTTCCACGAGCATTACAACTTGTGTCTTCAGATCATATGAAAACATCACTTGAATTTGACCAGTCTTTGATTTAGTGCAACAAGGTACATGCATGTTTTTTTTTATAAATTTATACATTATTAAATGATAATCTCTTAATACATTTTAAAATTGACTTGAGATTTATTTTGTGATGCAGGGCATATTTTTGTAGTTATTGTGAAATAATTTAATGAAGAGGGAACATACTACTTCTTGTCTCATTTTGTAGAGGGAAAATAGAAATTGACTTCTCCAGTCATTGATGGTGAAAACCTTGAGTATCCCATTGGGTCAATGGTAGTCACTGGAACTTGGCTTCGTCGATATCCAATCAAAAAACAATACTTTGTTGTTTGCAGGCTATGAAATACATAGGAAGATACTTCACTATTCACATTTGGTTCTTGCAACAAATATTCAGTTGATAAAATATGAGGTAGGCCATTAAACAAGAATATGTGGAAGGTTTATGAGTCAAATCATGAAGCAATTCTTGCTAATGTCAAGAGTAGAGTTGATCCTTACGGTTCATTGAACTGAATTTCCAAGGCGTGTTCATTTAAGAATAGATATATACATCTACATGAATTTAATTTGAACAAACTTTAATGATTTTGTTTAAAGTTTATACATTTTAAAATTCAATATACTTGCATACTAACATGCTTATGTAGGTTAGTGGTGCAAAAAAGATTTTACCTTCATGTGGTTCACACTGTTAATAAAGAAATCATTATTCTCGAAGCTAAGATAGGCTAATGGAAATTAAAAGAATGATTGGACGTGCATGTTTTAGTTGAGACAATTCATTTACTTGTAAAATGGTGACAATTTCACATGTGTGAAGTTGGCTTAAAATCCAACATCTAAGTTGCAACATAAATATTGGAAACAAATAATAAGCACAAATTCTCATTTCACCACCTATATGTTGAAAGCATAATGATTGGGGGTGAATCAATCATATAAAATTTGTACTTCAATTTTCTTATGCTTGTGTGATCCATCAAACTTAACCATTCAACCATTCATTAACCATATGTGTGCTTATTAAACATTGAACAACCATACTCACTTCACAAGGAGCACTCACCCCTATTTAGTAAAACACCCACTATACAAGGAGGATACATCACCCAAGATGATTAAACACCCACCCAACCACCGATGATGAAGATCACTTATGATTTGTTGCTCCAACAACTAATGGTTATCATTGATTCAACTCTATGCACTCAAAACCCCTCTTAAACACACCTTCTTCTTTACTCAAACTTGCACCTGTCATATGCTGATCATTTCTAATGACCTATACCTCCTTATCTTCCCTTCTCAGATCCTCATACCTCTTCTCTGACCTATTCTTGACCCCTCATAACAATCTCACACTCTCCTCTAGCTCGCTCAAGCCCATGCACACAAACTAGGTATTTTTCTCAACTAGGTCATGTATGAATGACCTTCTTCAGCTCTCCATATTTAGATCATCAATATAGTAGCTTCCTTCAACATTTTCAAGTCCTCATACTCTTCATTTCTCCCCTCATAGTCTGCTTCTTCCTTCCTACCAAAACTTACACACCCATAGCCCTAACACACTCAAATGTGTTCTCTAAATTTCTTATATACATGTCTCATTCATTCATATCATGTAGGTCGGAATTAATAGAGGAAATATCAAAAAATAATAATAAATACATTATGAAGAAATCACACAAAAGGTCACATAGGTTGGTCATATCACCAACATGCTTAAACATCTCCATTAGGTCTTTAATAGGCGTAATTGCACCAAAACAAGAAACTATGCAAAACATGAAGGTTCAAGAGAAAAACCAACTCCACAAAGGCATGCAACACACTTAGAAATGTTTTCTAAGTCCTAAAAAATATTCAGAAATCATGAAACAATCAACAACAACATTTCAAGCCATAAAACCATCTCAAGAACATGGTTGTTCTTGTGCACCAAACCCTAGTCCTCAAAGATGAGGCTCAAAAATCCTCAAATGAATTCAACCATGAAAGTATTATATATCACTAAAAATATATTGAAGTCAAATATATCACCATGTGCTCATACTGCCATAAGTTAGATTGTAGATGCCTCAAAACTCTTCTACAAACAAACTTCTCAAAAATACCTTTTTCATCCCCAAAACCAGTCTTCAAAGATAGGGCACACTTTACATTCTAGGACCTCAACCATGACCTAAAACTATCATGGAAATGTTGTACAACTCACATGCTTCCATAAATGGTAAATTAGTCATTAGGTTCAATGGAAAACATTTGAAAAAACTAAAAAACTCTAGAAACAAGATTTTTTAAGTGTGGCCCACATATGACCAAGACATCAAACCAAGTAACATTAGAAATCTAGAAGAGTCATATTCAACTTAAAATCATCACATTTGATCCAAAACTTCATTCTAGACCACTACCAACAATTTCTTCCAAGTTGCTATCTAGCTAGGGTTTTGGGGATGATTTTGACTGTTAGCTTCTTAACATTCGTTCATAAAAGTTTGATAACAAAAATACCTCATTATTATTCAAATACCTTATTAGTTCCATGTAACAACATCATCCAAAGGCTCAGCCTCACATGTAAATCACACTTTCTCCAGCGAGAATCCAATGTTGACCTTCGAACTAGTTTTTTCCTTTCTAAGAGTTTGGTAGAGCCAAAAATCACTTTTCTTGCATTCTTCTTTGACCTTTGACCTGAAATTTTTCTCAAATCACTATGAAAACCTCATTCATGCTTTACAACTCTCATCTATACCATGTAGCCTATGAAACACTCCATGCACTAAGAATTACCTATGAAAACTAGCCTTGTCTTCACTATCTTGCTTCAAAATGACCTTGTGTTCATGCACTATACCTCGAAATATGACCTTTGACATATTCCAATCTTTCCATTAAACATGAAAAAATTCCTCATTCTTTTACTTGACCTACTCTGCTTCATGCTTCATGTAACCTCATCATCTACACATGTTAGGTATAGGAATAGACCTAGAATGGCTTCCTCCAACACATGACTCAAAAGATATGACCTTGAAAACATCTTACAGACCTAATAACATCGTTGAATAATCATATTGATAATAATTGACCTCATAAATACCTCATACAACCTCTGGATAACATACAAAATACTCACTTGCTTGACCATGCACCAAAAACCATGCTACTCATCTAGACACCATGACCACTTCAACAATGCAACTCATCATGACACTGCTCCATAAAACTAGACACCTCATGATGACTCAATACTCCCTTTGACATAAATTTGATACTTGACATCAATGAAAATAACTAAGACACTATGTCCAACAATCTCCCCCTTTGTAATGGATGGCATCCACATGTACAAACCCCTACAAGACTCTCTTTTCTTGTTTCTAAGAATACTCTCCCCCTTTGACATCTATGACAAAGGTAACTATGACAACTTAACATGAAAATAACTTGATAAGACATAATAACAACAATAATGGAAGAACTCGGACTTACTTACTCCCCGTGAACTATGATTATTTTCTTGACTTCAATAATTCTATAAGTGATTCATGGACCTCTTTTCAACCTCTTCAATACCCCCCGAGAATACACCGCATTGTGTCTTCATCCTTTCCGCAAACACCAAATCTTTCCTTTTCCTTTCTAGACCTTAGATCATCACTTTGCTTCCCCTTGGATTATAATTTCTTAACTCTGTTACAAGCCTTCAAATATCAATTTGCACTTAAATGTATCCTCCAAGAAGAATTACCTTATTTTAACTTGAAAACTTTGCAACATACCTTATGACCATACTAACATGAATTAAAACAAGAAAAATAGGACAAATCAACTTTGATTAATATGCACAACTCATAGAGAAAATTATCGACTTCTTAATCTTTAATTATGCTAATGAAATTTAACATAATGTTCCCGACTGCAGACATTGGTTTTATCTGATGTTCCATTTCTTAAATTTAAGTCTTCAATTTATTCAAACTCAGAAAAATCCCCTTATCTTGATAGATCATAATCTTGTAGGAACACTTCATTAAAAATGTAGGTCTTCAACACATGTTATCAAGAGCACTCCTGTGATTAAATTTTTTTCATAGAAAAACTATGCTCTCCATGTCTCCTAGAGATTTACTTGTACCCTTTTAAGCCTTACACAATACATTATGGAGTCACAAACCTATATGATGTCTTGAAAAACATCATTCATGTAAAACTACCCTTAAAAAAATCAATACACAACTACCTCTACACAACAATGTCCTTCAAGTTTTATAACCTTTATGTCATTTCTTCATATGTACCTCTTGTTGACTCATATATATGACAATATATTAAAATTCATGAATACCTTCAACAATAAAATCATCAAATAGAATCAATATGTACTCACATTTGAATAAATCTAGGACACAAAAGCATTTTACCTTTTCTTAGTGCAAATTTAAGATCTTTAAATGCCACTTCAAGACTATCACTAAGATATCCACCTATTTATCTACCTTTAGGACCATAAAGACACCTACTTGATGCATTTCCATATCTCTCAAAATAAATAATGTATAAATTATTTCACTTTGACCTTCAAAAATCTTGATTTGAACTATTTCATGACTTGGAGTACAAAAATCAGGCACTTCCTTAGAGCACATTGTCTCCTTGTTTCAATTTGGGAGATCAATAAATCCAAATCACAGTATGACCATTACTCATGCATCCTTTTTCATATTATTTTAACATCTTCATACCTATGGAGCATCTAGTATAACCATATCTCATCTTCTCAACAATTTAACAATTTGAAACAGTTAGACA
The DNA here is from genome assembly GCA_018340775.1 of Taxus wallichiana var. yunnanensis. Lineage (NCBI taxonomy): Eukaryota > Viridiplantae > Streptophyta > Pinopsida > Cupressales > Taxaceae > Taxus > Taxus wallichiana. The sequence goes on from CM031237.1 coordinate 353,964,810, forward strand.
CAACTCTTCGAGATCCAAACATAATTTATTAAGTAAGAATACCTTCATGGATTCAACTCAAACATCTCATAAGACCCTCAAAACTAGACTTCATTCACTTGCACAAATATCGTAAAATGGAACAAACTTCATGATATTAGTTTTACTTCTTCAACATACCCAAAATTTATCTCACAAGATTACTAAACCCTTTTTTAGGAAACAATAACATACCTTGAATGTTCAAGTGTACTAACAACCTTGTCACCTTTTTATGCTTATAGTGAAGGAATATTTAAATACAATCATGGATCAAACCACTTCCTAGAAATATCTCTGGGCTGACTACATGCTTAACTATCTTGTCATGCTACCAAGAACACAACCATATAGACATATAGAACTAAACATACCTTTGAACACATTTCTAGGCAAAGTAAACCATTCTTTAAGACCTTCAAGCCATCTATTGTGTATACCTTACAAACAAAGACCTAAATAAGGCCATACATCATTAGTAAATCTTACAATATGCATTTCTCATTCTATATGGACCACTTATGACATCAAGATCTGTGATAGGAACCTCACAAGCTTCCAAACTCAACACATACCTTGATATAACTAGGAATGACTGTAGCAATATTTTCAATGCTCAATACTTCCAAATTTGATAGACTTCATAGCTACCAAGCTCTTTCTTAAGCATAAAAACCTTATGAAAAACCTTTCTACAATTTTGTGGGCACAAGTATACATAACTTATTTGACTGATACAAGACATATCAGGTTCTGATCACAAACTTCAATTTAACAAACCTTGAATCAACAATTTTACTATCTTCATGCAACTTTCAACATATCTTCCCAAAAACTTACTTTCAATACTTTAATCTTGCTTCTCACAGCTCAGTCAGGTCCTTATGCATCATCTAGGAGCTTCAACATTGGCTTGTAATCCTTGTTGACAATCAACTTATCCAATCATGCTTTGAGAAAGTAGACATCATAGATATTAAGACTACAAATTAAATTCTTAAAATTTTTCCTTGAACACAGACACTCATCTTCATGAATGGAGAAAGATACAAGCATCTCATCTATTGATCCTCCTTCGAGGTCAACTAACTATTGAAGAAATAAACCATAATGAGATGCTTCTACCAACAACATACCTTACTCAAATCAAGAAAAAAATATACCTCATTGCTTCTTTAATAGATGAATGCCTTCAATGAGATTAGTGAAGACACACCATGTATCTTAGGGAACTAGAATAGTATGAAGTCATCAAAATATCCCAAAGACTCCACCTCTTTCTTCCTTCTCAATTTTTGATTGATTTATCAGACTTGATGATAACATCCTTCTTCTTTTCTTCTTCTGATTGAAAATCCTATCAAACACACATGATCCTTCTCAATCACATGATTTTCTCAATCATGGCTAACATACCATTTCGACTTGATGACTGGTCAGCTTTAGACTTCTTGACTATCTCCTTTCCTTTATCTATATGATTTGGTTTCAAGGTGACATTGATTATTTCTTGTTCCTCTTTGATTATGTTTGGTATCCATATATTATTGTCCTCAAGCTTAGACCTCCTTTGATCTCTCAACATAGGTAGGCCTTTCATAATCCCTTTTTCCATAATTGTTCTTCCTCCACCTACAATATCTTACAATATTCCCAACCTTGTTGTAATTGAAATAAACAATAAGATTCTTACCTCTAGGTGCTTCATTTCTCCAATTCTGTCTTGGTGGATCATAATGGAAGTATATAGCAATGTGATATTTCTCATATCAATTATAACATATGATGTTTCTTGCTTGATCATTTCTACTATCTCTCCATGGATGATCATTCTTGACTGTCCTTCTACATTCCCTATCTTTATGACCAAAAATGTTACATGAATAAAAATAACAATTGAAATTACTTGAGAGCTTCATTGCATTAGGTTATATTATGACATATTTTTGAATCTTAATATCCTTCTTGACTCCAATAGGTCCTTTACTAGGCTCAAGATGATTTTATTCCTTATTTGATTCTCCCTTGGATCCTAAAATACATTTGTCACTAGAGATTCTTTGACTTCTCAAAAATCATCAAGACTTCTTGAGCTATTCTCAAGTTTTTGATACATCCTTAGTCTGTTTGAGACCTATTCTAGCTCTTCTTTTAGGTCCATCAACTCTGTACTTAGTTTGATACAATCCTCCTCTTTATCTTCTAGACTTGTTGTGGTCAACTCAAGATGATCTTCAAGTTACTTGTTGATTTCTTTATACTCTTCTTCATCCTTGTTTAGTCTCTTTTCTAGAAGACTGATATGCAATTCATGCTCCTTAAGTGTTGCTTTCAAATTTTGATTTTTCTTCTTCTGAAGTTTTAGCTCCTCTAGGACATTCTCATATTCAACCTTGAATTCAAATTCTTTGTATTCTTCTTCCGAATCATTTACACAAGATTGGTTCTTACCTTTTAACTATTGCAATCCTCCACAACCATGAGAAATGTGTCAAAATTGACACCATCATCTTCACTTTTTGAATCACATACTTCAACATATGTACAAAGACCTATTTTATCATCTTCATCAAGGATAGAGTGTAAACACTAAGATATGAATTACATATATCAAACCCTAAGGGTTTTAAGCATGCTCTCATTCTGACCAGAGGAGTTACTTCATCTTGAACTGGAATGCCTGCCAAACTTGTGCTTCAATGATCTCCTTCAAGTGGTTAAAATTTCTTCAGAAGGACTTTGATTTGATACAAATTTTTGGAAGCACAATGACTGAGAGGGGGTGGGGTGAATCAGTCATATAAAACTTTTACTTCAATTTTATTATGGTTGTGAGATCCATCAAACTTAACCATTCAACCATTTATTAACCATATGTGTGCTTATTAAACATTGAAAAAACCATACACAAGAAAAAGACACCAAATTTAAGTGGGAAACACTCAAGGGGAAGAAAACCCAATGAATCTCTACTTATATTAACAAAACAAAATAATTATGTGAATATTATACATATTGAAACACTCAAGATTTCTTTAGGAAGTACCTAAGTAAAACCCAATGAGTATAACACCCACTATATAAGGAGGCTACAACTACCCCCCAAGATGATCAATCACACACTCAACCACTTGATTATGAAGATCAGTTCTGATTTTTTTCTCGAATAACTAATGGTGATCACTAATTCAACTCCATGCACTCAAAATCCCTCTCAAATACACTTTATTCTTGTTTGCTCAAACTTGCACCTTAATAGATGATCATGTCTAATGACCTGTATCTCCTTATTCTATACCCTTCTCAGATACTCATACCTCTTCTTTTACCTATTCTTTACCCCTCATAACAATCTCACACTCTCCTCTAGCTCACTCAAGCCCATGCACACAAACTAGGTCTTTTTCTCAACTAGGTCATGTATGAATGACCTTCTTCAGCTCACCATATTTAGATCATCAACATAGTAGATTCATTAAATTTTTTTAAGGCATCATACTCTTCATTTATCCACTCACAATATTCTCTTCCTTACTTAAAAATTCTCTACACACTCATAGCTCTAAAGCACACTCAAATGATCTCTCTAAACTCCTTATATATCTATCTCATTCATTCATATCATGTCAGTCAACATTTATAGAGGAAATATAAAAAACATAATAAATACATCATTAATACATCACAAAAAGGTCACATAGGTTTGTCATATCACCAACATGCTCAAACCTCTCCATTAAGTCTCCAATAGGCCTAATTACACCAAAATAAGCAACTATGCAAAACATGAAGGTTTAAGAGAAAAACCAACTCCATCAAGGCATGCCACACAATTATACATGTTGTCTAAGTCCTCAATAATATTCAATAGTCATGAAACACCTAATAACAAAATTTCAAGCAATGAAACCATCTCAATAACATGGTTGTTCTTTTGCACCAAACCCTAGTCCTAAAAGATGATGCTCAAAACAACCTCAATTGACTTGAACCATTTAAGTATTATATATCAATGCAAATATATTAAAGTAAAATAAATCACCATGTGCTCATACTACCATAAATCATACTGTAGATGCCCCAAAACTCTTCTGCAAACAGATTGCTCAAAACTACCTTTTCATCCATAAAAACTAATCTTCAAAGATAGGGAACAATTTAAATTCAAGGACCTCAAACATGACCTCAAACATGACCATATGAACCCATGCATCTAAGGTAAGTACATTCAATTCCATGCATGTGTCCATCAAAATATTTCTCAAAATCCATCCATCTACAACATAGAATTCAAAGTGATTTCCTTATCATAATCCAAGCTATGGGGAGGGAGATTAACATGCAAAATATGCCATCCGGTCTCAATACCAATGCATGGAGTGTTTCCTTTCAACCAGATCCCTAGTAATGGAATAATTTTATCCTGATGCATCATCTTGCATACTTCCTTTAGATCATCAACATCTGAATGGAAAGTCTCAGCTCCTTTCTTGTGTTCAACTTCCGCGATTGTTCCTTTAAACATTGTATTTCACCCTATAGATTTATGAGTACCTCCATGGTTTCCTGATAAACCTCCTTTTGATGTGTAGGGTCTAGATATTTTGCATGTAAAACCTCCTCCTTAGTGATGGTAGGCTTCTATTGCAGCATTTCTCTGGCATGCAAATCCTCAGTGCATGTAGTAATCTTCACAGGTACTACCTTAGGATTCGGTGCTAACTTCGACATTCATTGGTTTTCCATGATGCGCTGTATCCTAACCATCCTTGTGCCCTTGTTCTCCTATTTGTTCTTCTAGATTAGATGTTCATATAAGTCCGGACACTCTTCATAGTTATGATTCTTCCCGCAAAAAGAACAAGTAATGTTGTAAGGACATTCGTGCATGTAATCATCAGGGGATCCACACGTATAATATGTTCCATGAGGGAACTCACCTCATCCACCACCACGGCCTTAGCCTATGAATCCACCACTGTATCCACTACCTCTACCACGGTCTCCCTCAATGTGCCCTTCATTTTGATCATAGTGCCCTTGAGTGTGATCATGATCATGTCGTTCACCTTTATCCTTAGAGTTATTCAAAACCCCTATTTGTCATACACCAATATCAATGGCATAATGGATATGATCAATCAACCTGCAATCTTTTGTATTGTGAGTCGTGGACCGAAATTTTTATAGTAGCAAGACACATTCTTTCTTACCATGCATTACAATAATGGGAATCGGCTCACATCATGGTCCAAATGACATATCTCACATTCCAGTAACAAGGAGCACACCGATCTGCAAGGACAACTATCCTTAGTATGCCCCTCTACTTCACAATATGTGCACAAAATTCCACTGCGTGTCTCATGTGTTGTATTAGCTGATAGTTTCTCCAACTTCTTTTCCATTTTTACAATCTGAGCTTCTAAGAATGGGCTCACTCTAGTGTCTATGCTCCCAACTGCCTCAACGCAAAGAGATGCTTCAAGTGCCTCGCACGGGTCTATATAATTATTATGTGAGAGTGCCCTACTAAAAGGCATAATTAGGCCTCTCGAAAACCATGTACATCATTGACTTACATGGATATCATATGATAGTTTAGACAAGAGTGTTTTGAAATGAATATCATATTCCTGGACACTCTCAATAGCACCCTGCTTGATGTCCTTGAGTGTGCTTATACTTTTTGCTCAAACTCAGGTATATAAAATTCCATAATAAAAGCATCTCGTAATGTTGTATAATACACACAAGTTTGATCAGGGTTCAACTTTTCGTACTAGCTATGTGCATGTCCCTACGACGTAGTTACAAATTGACTAGCCTTGTGCTTTAAAGCTATTATTCCTTTCACGTGCCACAATATCTCACACATATGCACATTCTCAAAAATCTTCTATTCCCTATAACTGGGAGAAAAGTCACATCTCCATGTAAATATTCTAGGGTTGGTGAGGACCATGCCCACCAGATCCAAAACCTCATGTATTGCCTTCACCTCCGGATCCACAAGATCCACCAGATATTGAGTTCCTATTCCTCTTGATCCTCCACATGTATCAATAATTGGACTAGAGGATGCACTACCATGTGTCCCAAAAGTGGTGCTAAACTGAAATCCTATAGTTTGCAAAGTTGTGATACTCCTCGATGTGAGTCCAAAGTTATGCATGCCTGTGTTTTGTGTCGATGACGTGCCTAAAAAGGTTCCTCCAACCGGTCCTCTAAATAACAAGGAAGATGTCTTCCCGACCATAAATGCACTTGCTATATGATTCACTCTTGAACTTGCTGATAAGTCAACTCTACCTCTTGCTACTCTACTTCCCAAACTAGCTTGTTGACTACTGGCTGTACTAGAAACTTGAAAACCAAGTGAAAGGGCTAGGTTTCCAAATAGATTCAGATGCAAAGATGCAGCCCAAGTTGTCTCGCTGGCGCACTCTCATAAGAGGCCAATGAGGGTTCCATTTCATGCTTTCCCTAATGGGGGAGTTCCAGATGCTCTGGCTTCACGTCCTCTACGTGAGCTCCAAATCCTTCATGATCCATCTCTCCTCAACGCCATCCATTTTACAATCTCACACTGCTTCCCTATATCCCTCTTTCACACCTCATTGTACTTAAGATGCCTTTCTTCTCTTTTCCTCTCTCGCCACTAGGTCCTCCATCCTTCACCCTCACCTACTCATGCCCACACGTGGTGGGGTTTAGTTATCCATCAATTTTCTTCCAAATTCGGGGTTACAACAACAATATTTTGATCGCGGTGGAATGCCTTGCAGATAGGTTCCCCTGGGATAATGTAAAAACTGAAACTCAACTACCTCCGAGAAATAATAAGTTGAAATTGAGTACTCTAAAATATAGCTATTCTAAACACCACAAAACCAAGTGTCCACAACATGCATCTAAATCAGATCAACATCGTAGAGGGCTTGAAATTATTCTTACATCTAGAAAAGTGTGCAAAACCTCCAATTACTTTTAGACACGTAAGCAACCACCACTCATATAGCTCTATTGGGAAGATAACAAAGAAGCTCTCATATAAGTAGTCATACAAATTCTGCTCCACTCACATGTGTGCGTCAAACTTAGATCCAATGTTGAATATCCAAGTGTACTCTTCTTCTAGATCTATTATGCACTCCTCAACACTTGCCAAGGTCAACCAGTACGTATTCATCACACAACATCCGAAAATAATTGAAAAAGAGGTCTCAAAGAATGGAACCGATGATGCAGCCTAGAATTTATTGTTAATAAACCAGCCTTGCATGACACATCACTCAGCCTGAGTTGAGTGCTCACCCGAAGTGCACAAAGGCACTAGGTCCCTCTTTAGAGTTGCTTGTACAAAATGTTAGCATGATGGTGCATATAGATATCCAGATTCATTATCAAGAGTGAATAACACATAATGTATAAACTAGATCTAGTTCTTATAATAGATATAAATGAACTAAACAATGACTATAACAAGATTGACCATGCAAGAACCAGATTCAGTCATGTTCAATACCATTATCCAGCCAATATGAACCATTGTATTAAGTATTGTAAAACAAAAATCTTCTTACATTACATAAGTATCTCCCTGAGTCATGTGCGCAACAAAATCAACAACATAACTCTACCATAGTTTTCATACATTAACCCGTGTAAATCAATACATATATATATATATATATATAGGGGTGGGGAATTTCCCTTCACCACCCATGCACTTCTCAAAATAGGTCACATGCTAATAATAGCCATGTGCCTTTACAATAGGATGCACAACATGCAAGTTCTCTAACAATAGACTTCATATAGTTAACTCTGAGTAGAAATCCTATTATTATCCTAAACTATGCATGACTGCTCAACTGTCGCTTGTTCCCAAAATACCATTGTGTGGACCATAAGTCTTCATGTCTTTGTGTGCTCAACACACTAACTCCAAAAATAGCCCTTATCCAAAAAATGACTAAGTCTTGATCTTGGGCGCTCCAATCCTATCATCATAGCGCGATGCTCTTCCAACGCCCTACATTTGTGTGCCTCAACACTTGGGCCATTTTTTCCACTCAACATCACCCCACACTAGAGTACATTTATGTCTTGACAATGGGTAATCACCTTGTCATTCCAAAGAATATAAGATAAAAGAAATAAATAATATGGTGAGCCATTTTTTTGTTTACCCTCCTCATCTTCTGGCAGAATGAATTCTAGATATTCACTTTGTATTTCTCCCTCAAACTCATACCAGTCCTTAAGCACTGCATTGGTCTTGTTAGGGATGTCCACAACGATGTCATCTAACTCATCCATAGTCATGCTTCCACCTTCACTTTTCAAAATTCTAAGGATGTTGGCCATACTTGAGACTATCCCTTCCATGATGTCTAACTTTGAGGTAATGAGCTTCCCGATGCCCTTGATTTGATCCATATACTATTTCCTCACAACATCTAGAATGTCGTGCTTTGTTTTACCAAGGTAACTCATTTTGCACCTGAGTGTTTCATCCTTTGCCACCTATAGAACTTCATTCTCCTCTACCTTTTTCCTTTCCTGAATTAAGTTATCAGGTGGCATTGTACACATAGCCAATACTATATCCATCTTCTTCATTTCATCTTTTAAGGTTTGTAAAACTACCTCGTAGTTGGATATATTTCTTGCAATAGAAGCATTGACCCTTGATTCTTCTTCCACAACATCCTTTTTCTTAGGGAGGTGCACTGGTCCTTCCTCCAAAAGTAGGTGATCTATCGTGCATAGATAGTGTAACTCAGACTTGAAGTCTCGAGGCACCTTCTCTTGAAAATCAGGTCTCTTCTGTAAAATCTCATTTACAATCTGCTCTACCATATTTTTAACATTTTGGGCCTTAGCTACTACATTATCTCACTCCTGAGTGAGGCACTTGATCTTTGTGTCTTTGTCATCCTTATCCTCTAATAGCACCCGTATTTTTTCCACCTTATCAATATTTTGGCGCGCTACTTCTATTGACACTTTGACCAACGTGTTACCCACATGTTTGTCTAAAAACTATGTTGGCTTAATAGTCACATGGAGTGTGTAAGGATCTTCCTTATCTTCTTTAAACTGCATGCCTCCTCACAAACATCAAAATCAGGCTCATCCATGTGAGTCTGCATACTCCATGATAGTTGTTTGTGAGTGCGCGTGTTGGCCATTTCTGGGTCCATCCAATCCCAACCATATAATTGCTTGTTTGGAAGATTACTCTGGAAGCGGGCACAAATAATTTTTGAAGGGTCATCCATATAATCTAAGTTCTGAGTACCAGTTGCTTCTTCCTCATCATTCCCACTTGTATGCTCACCAACATCCTCATGAGCAGACGCGCCCTCTTTTGTGGTATTGCCACGCCTACATCCTACTGTATAGTGCCTCCAAAATCCTGATTCACTTCCCCTTCATCCTCTCCTTCCTTCTCCGTGGGGCATACTATGACTTCTATGTCTCCACCGGTGTTGCTGCTCTCTCCTTCACTAGAGCGCCATTCATGAATACTTACACTTGGGTCTATAGTCTCATAGACTATGTGCTCACCAATATCTTCATCTTCCTGCATTTCCACACTGGGGGTGGCCTCTTCTCTATGCCCACCCATACTTGGAGTTTCCTCTTCTTCCTGCATGCTTGGCTATGGGGATTCCTCCTCACTATCTTTAACAGGAACATACTTCCTACGCTTTCTCCTTTCTTCCCCTCATCCTTCATAGGAGTCATGCGTGGTGATCTCCTTACTAGTTGTGAAGTCCCTATGCCAGTGTCTCTGGATGTGTGCCTTTTCCACAGAACTCTCTGGTATGCACAAGTCCGATGCTATCTTTTGGTTCTTCCTACTTGAGGATGTTTTATAGTCCTGTAGGCACTGGATCCTCTTGAGCGGGGAGCGTAAATGTAAAATGTCTTGAATTACCTACTATTTACCCCTTCTTCAGAGGTCTTGGAATTGCCATATCTACGCCCTTCACAATTTTCCATCCTTGAACCTTGGCCTCAGATATATATATATATATATATATATATATATATATATATATATATTGGTTCAATCTGCCCCATGGCCAAACTCTCATGTGATGTCCACATTGCTTGATTCCATGGTTTCCACATAGGCCTCTTTCCTTGGCCATACATATGTCTTGCGCAAAATGTGAATATCTGTGTCCACCTTGTCTGTGTCAAACTGGAGTTGGTGCGCATCATAGAATCTGTTTACAAAATCTTTAAAGTATCTTGTAGTAAATGCAAAGGGAAACTTACACTAGGGGCCCTTCTCTCCAGACTTCATATGGAAGCTCCCAAGCTGAAATGATGGTAAACTGAAAATTCAGCCTCTCCTTCCAACACCTTTGACAATTCACGTGGAATACACCATTCTCCCTCGAATGCCCAACGTAGTCTCTGAACCACTTGTTTAGGCGCTCCTTGTATGTATTGGTAGTAGCCCCCCGCAAAGTGTACTTGGAATATTTCTTTACTGGGGACTTATTCTCCAACATAAACTCCCAAATATTCTCCCTAGGTCCATTGGATACTCCAATTTGACTAAATACAATCAATAATAGAATTGTGCCCTGTAATCTTCTCACCTTTATCTACTTGGACACGCACCTCATTCACCAAGCTTTCTGCGATGTACCCAACAATGTTGTAGTATGTCTTGTTGACCATTTTGTGCTATATGCAACCAGCACATATTCACCTCATTCCATAGCTCAATGACACCCAACTTGTTCCCCGCTAAGCGTGCTGCAACTCGGTGGCCATGTCTATAATATTGGTGACCTTGAAGGCTCGATCCCCCTTCTTATACTGATGTAGGGCTGTTGTGGCATCAATTCCCTCATCATCTGATATGTCTCCAGTGATCTTTGAGCCCGCGTTATGTAGCCCCATCACCTTCCTAATTAACTTGGCAATGATCCTCATTCTCTTGCCCATGAAGTAGAAAATGTCTTCATGGACGTGTAACATGAGCCACTGGTACAACTGCTTAGGATTCCCAAAATAGGGAAACTCCAAAATTTGCATGATCCCCATGTTTTCAAGCAATTTCTTCACAGAATCATCCAAGGCCCTAGTGCCATCCCCAATTGCCAATTTTCCTCCTCCCGTAAACTTCTTCTACGACATCCTTCGAGGACATTTCTCGGTGCGGTGGTTGATCTCTGAAACCCTACAATGTGTAATCTTTGTTATCCATGGACTCCCCTCAATAACTTCTTTCTCGAATATAACATCTTGACCAGCCACTCCTCTATTGGGTCGTCAACCTCCTTCTCCATAACTAGAGCCCTATGTGGTGCCATCATTCCTCTCGATCTTGTGAGTGTGAGTGAAAACCCTAGCTGCCATGCAAGAGAAACCTAAGTCACCCTCCCATCGCACACATGCTCTACCACTTGAATCCTTCTTTGATACTTGGTTTGCTCAATAATGTTATTCGAAATGTGACAGGTTTACACACTTTTGAGTGCTTGTCATCTCCAGCTCTTCTTCGCACTTCTCAATTTTCTTCAAAATTACAAGGTAAAAATGCCATTACAAACACTTGAATTTAAACAAAGTTTCAAAAATAACCTTCATTAATTTCTCCACCTACCACCATACACGTGTTAATTTCCTTTGAGCTCATGTCGTGCCTCTTTATCCTGTGCCCCAATCTCTCGCGCCTCAAACTTTGGCACCTCAATCATAACTTTTTAGCGTGCCACTACTTATCTGTCACATAAATCCTCTACCCATGCTTCCTTATGCCAAATTATTTATCAAATGTGACCTAAAAACACGTAGTCTCAAATGCTGCAACTTCCTTGAGTTACTGAGTGCTCACCGCCTTACGCGTGGTCTTTAACTTTGGGAAATCCTACTTAAGTTTTGAACACTTTTCAAAACCTCTTCCTTTATGGACACTGTGAGTTTATTTCTTTTATGTACAAGACTAACATTATTTTATCCACCCCACTAAGGGTATGTGCAGTCCTCTCTCGCATAAAAACACTTGAGATAGTAAATAACCTCCGGGGCATGCAAACACGCTTATTATACATAACACTAAACTAAATTGAGAAAGCATAGCGACGAGGAAGGAAACACATTAAGGAAACAAAACAATAAGGGAAATATATTCTAAATGGAAATACTACCTTATTACAAACACCAAGAAGGATTATTTATAGTAGGGCTTCAACCTACTCCTATTGAAGTAACTGTAACCGTGTTCCATCAAGCACCTCTAACTAGAAAGCACCTTATTCAAGTATGTGAGTGATAACATACGGTCCCAACTAATGGACCTTAAGCTTGCCTGGGTGGTGTAGAAACTTTGAATCATAAAGAAGTACCATCTACACAACCTCAAGCTTCTTGTCCTTGATGTGCCTATATCATGCCATGCCTTCTGCTTGGCTTTTCCTTGTTTTTGACTCCAACATGCTATGACACGCCTCTCATCCAACTGTATCAACTTGTAAATTCTTTCTTCCAATTTTTCTCATCAGCTAGACCTCCCGCACACGTTATATACGCAAAGAAGGTAACATGAATTACATGGGAAGAACTGCTTCTGTGCCATACACCAACTGAAAGGGTGTAGCCTTATTCAACCATTTATAGGTTGTTCTATATACCCAAAGTACAACAAAACTTTATCATCCCAGTCTATCCTTCCAACATCACAAATATTTGTCAAAGTATAGCTCAATATCTTGTTGAAAGCCTCAGTAGTCCCATTTGCCTGAGGGTGATAAGGTGTTGTCTTGTAGTGTGCGATCATAAATTCATCCAATAATATCCTGATTGTCACATTCAAGAAATGAGTGCCCCTATCACTTGTCAAACTCAAAGGACATCCATAAATAGTAAGAATATTTTCCCATAAGAACCTTGCTGCTGTAGCCGCTGTATAATGCTTTGTACGTGCTGCTTCCATTCACCTTGTAAGATAATATGTATAAGTGATGATGTAGTGTGATCTAGTTCTATGCGTGGATGGGGAAATAGGACCCACAAAGTCTATTGCCCATTTTTCAAAAGGCTCTGCACTAGTAATGGGCCTCAAAGGCATTTCATCTCTCTGCCCAGGTTTTCTAAGGCACTGACAGTGATCACACGCCTTACAATACTCCTTGCAATCCTTGTACAAGGTTTCCCACCATAAACCAACAAGTAGAATCTTACGCGTGGTGGCATCACCTGTATAGTGTCCACCTGTAATACCGCCATGAGCCTCCCACATGATTTCCGTGCTCTCATGTTCTAGTACGCAATGACATAATACTTCATCTCGGCCTAGTTTGTATAAGTCATTGATCAACATGAAAGGTGTGGTGCGAATTGCAAGTTGTTTCTTTTCCAAAGCTTTCATTCCTTTTGGTGCCATACCTATGTGTAAAAAGACAAAATATCCTCTAATTCTGATGGTGCATGGTTTAACCTATATAACTATGCATCTGGCATTATATCTTCAATACTCTGCATGTCCTCTCCTGATTGAATCCTTGATAAGTGGTTTGGGCCAGAATTACTTTTACCTGGCTTTACCACAACTATAAAGTCAAACTCTTGGAATAATAGAACCCATCAGCATATGCACCCCTGTAAAATGGGCTTATTTACCAAGTATTTTAATGCCATGTGATCTATATAGAACATAAAAGGTGTTGCTAACAAGTACTATCTAAACTTATGCAATGCGTAGATCATTGAAAAAAAGCTTTGCACTCCGTAGTTGTATAATTCTGTTCTGCAAGAGTCAACTTTCTACTAGAAAAACATATAAGATGATCTACAATACCTTCTCCAGGATGATCTAGAACTATGCCAATGGCCATACTAGAGGTGTCCACATGTACTAGAAAAGGGGATATTCCAGGAAGGAAAATGTAAAATAGGCACCGTAGTAAGTCTCTCCTTCAGTGCTTCGAATGCGCGTTGATGCGGTTCTCCCCAATAGAACTTCACTTTACCTTTTAATAACTCCTCCAAGGGCATGACAATCTTAGCATATCATTTGATAAATTTTCTATAATATCCTATGTGTCCCAAGAATCCACACACCTCAATATGATTGGTGGGTTCCTCCAAGCCTAAAATGACTATAACCTTAGTTAGATCTACTAACAAACCCTCCTTGCAGATGATATGCCCTAGTAGAGTTCCAAAAGGTGTAGCAAATACACACTTCTTGATATTTAAAGAGATTCTTAACTATCTACACCTCTCAAACATTAACCAAAAATTGTCACAATGATCCTTGATAAGCCCATACATGGTCCAATCATCTAAGTAAACATGCAATAATTTATGAATAAACTCCTGGAATGCTTGAACCACAATGCACAAAAATACTGCAGTGCGTTCTTCAATCCAAAGGGCATCATTGTGTATGCAAAACTTCCCCATTTAGTGGTGAAATTTTTCTTCTCTTGATCCTCCTTAGTAATTCTTACCTGATGATACCCAGAGAATCCATTTGTAAAATAGTAAATTTCAAGCTCCCTACAACGCCTTTCAATATTTCCTCAGTAAATGGTGTAGGGAAAGGATCAATCACACATGCAACATTCAGCTCCATGTAGTCCACACAAATCTTGATTCTTCCATCTTTCTTTATTGATTACCATAGGGCTAACCCACTCTGATTCCTCTATGGGCTCAATAATGCCAGATTCTAACATCTTGTTTATTTCTTCTTTAACTTTTACGCGTACGTTAGGGTTCATCCTATAAGGTCTCTTCCTAATCGAGCACACACCTTCCTTTAAATTAATTTTCATCTAGCCTAAAGATTCATGAACCCCTTTCAACTCATGGTATCCCCTAGGAAATAAGTCCTAGAAATCATGTAGCAACTCAATTATCTTAGCCACTTCAGATTCAGACCAATAATCTCCAATTATGGCCTCCTTAGGTTCAACATCTATGCCAATGTTCACTTTTGTTGTCTTCATAGGTTCATGGTAGGCACGTGCCTTCTCATCCACACTATTTAAGACCTCGCATGTACCCTCTGAATGATCTATGTCCAACTATTCCAATTATTCATCATCCACCATATAGACCATATTTCCTTTCTCCTTCTCTAGGCAAGTGCGCGCTCAAGTAGTTTTGCATCTGTCTCATCTACTTCATCAAAACGCACTTCTAGACCTGACTTATCAAATAACTCCTGAATGATTTCTTCAGCCTTTGCACTATTTCCCATAGTCAATCGCTTCATAACCTATAATGCATTTTTCACTAGAGGTTTAATGGAGAAGTAGTCAAAACTCTGGATCATTCCTGCTAGTCAAGTCTTTCCAATTTCTAGTCTCCTATGCAGCTCCACATAAACATACCAAGTGCACACGTAACCTCGCAAGGTGAAATAAAGTTTGTACACCCACAACGAAGGTGGTAAAGCTTCTTGCCCCTTTGTCCAAAGTCTCTCACACTACTGAACGTGGTGCTAAACAAGATTATTACCATGATATTCATGATTTGAGTAGGTGCATTACTCTTGAAAAACCAAGTTGATAGAGCAATTCTCACTTCTCTCCATTCTATGAGATTATCCCTATGAACCATCCACCAACGTGTTGTTGTCCCACATAGGGTATACACTAACATATTCATTTTATCCACTTGATCCTTTCATTATACTTCCATGGCTCACAGGAATACCTTAGGGTTTCCTTTGCCAGTGTATCAAGGTACATGGTTGTTGCCTAACATCCTAACACAACACGACCTACTTACGTGCATATCTGTGCTTCTTACTTCACACCAAACCATCTCGTAAGTGCCATGTGCTCAATTATCATAGGAAATACTTTTAGTATCACTAATGGAATGTGTATAATCCCCAGAGAATTCCTTCCTTAGATGGCTCAAGCACTTCCGGATCTTGAATGGTGCACACATAAATTCTGTTAAGGTCTTCTTCACTTAAGGGCTCAACATAAGGTGCAAATTTCCCATATGTCAAAGGGATAATAACTGTTCTTCCTTGTTCTCTAAACTAATATATCCCTTATTGAACTATGGATCAACATTATTTGCATAACACCAAGGGCGGCCAAGTAGACATGGGAACCTGTCTAATTCTGCAAGTGCTAATACCTCAAAGTCCCCAGTGAACTTGGCCCCATGTATAGTAATAGATGCATCCTTCAATACTCTAATTGGCATGGCCTTAGTCCAATTTTCCATATACAACACATTAGAAGATGGCTGTAATGGAGTTCTTCCCATCGAACCCATGCATCTAATGTAAGAACATTCACTTCGCACTTTGTGTCAATCAAAATATTGCTCAAAAGCCATCCATCTACAACAACATTCAGAGTTATCTCCTTGTCATAATCCAAGCTTTGGGGAGGGAGATTAGCATGCAAAATATGCCATCTAGTATCAAGACTAGTGTGTGGAGTGTTTCCTTTCAACCAACTCCCTAGTAATGGAATAATTTTTCTTCGACGCAACATCTTGCATACTTTCTTTAGATCATCAACATATGATTGGAAAGTATCATCTACCTTCTTATGTTCCAAATTCCGTGACTATTCCTTTAAACACTATATTTCACCCTACAAATTTTTGAGTACCTCCATGGTTTCCTGATAAACCTCCTTATGATGTTTAGGGTCTAGATTTTTGCATGTAAAACCTCCTCCTTAGTGATGGTAGGATTTTGTTGCAACATTTCTCTGGTGCATGCATCCTCAACGCATGTAGTAATCTTCATAGGTAATACCTCAAGATCCAATGCTAAATTCTGTATCCATTGGTTTTCCACAACGCATTGTATCCTAACCATCCCTGCACCCTTGTTCTCCTATTTGTGCTTCTGGCTCAGATGTTCATATAAGTCTAGACACTCTTCATAGTTATGATTCTTTCGAAAAAAGAACAAGTAATGTTCTGAGGACATTCACACCTATAATGGTCAGGGGATCCACATGTATAACATGTTCCACAAGGAACTCACCTCATCCACCGCCATGACCTCAACCTCTGAATCCACCACGGTATCCTCGACCTCTACCATGGCCTCCCTCAAAGCACCCTTCATTTTGATCATAGCACCCTTGAGTGTGATCATGATCATGTCACTCACCTTTATCCTTAGATTTATTCAAAACCCCTGTCTATTGTACACCAATATTAATGACATCATGGATTTGATCAATCAACCTACAATCTTTTGTATTATGAGTCGTGGACTAGAAAATTTTATAGTAGCAAGACACGTTATTTCTTACCGCACATTTCAATAATGGGAAATGGCTCACATCATGGTCCAAATGACATATCTCACATTCTAGTAACAAGGAGCACACTGATCTGTGAGGAAAAATATCCTTAGTATGCCCCTCTAATTCACAATCTATGCACCAAATTATACTACATGTCTCATGTGTTGTATTGGATGATAGTTTCTCCAACCAATTTTCCATTACTGTAATATGAGCTTCCAAGAATGGGCCCACTCAAGTGTCTATGCTCCCAACTATCTCAGCACACATAGTTGCTTCAAGTGCCTCACGTGGGTCTATATAAGTCTTATGTGAGAGTGCCCTCCTAAAATGTGTAATCAGGCCTCCAATGAACCACTACAAATGCTGACTTACATGGATATCATATGATAGTTTAGACAAGAGTGTTTTGAAACAAACATCATATTCCAAGACACTCTTAGTAGTTCCTTGCTTGATGTCTTTGAGTGCACTTATAATTTTTGCTCAAAATCAGGTATATAAAATTCCTTAATAAAAATATCCCGTAATGTAGTTTAATTCACACATTTTTGATCAGGGTCAAACTTTTTGTACTAGCTGTACGCGTGTCCCTGTAACGTAGTTGCAAAATACAGCCTTGTGCTTTGAAGCTGTTATTCCTTTCACACACCACAATATCTCACACATATGCACATGCTCAACAACATTTTCTATTCCCTATAATTTGGGAGATGAAGTGACATCTCTATGTAAATATTTTGGGGTGGGTGAGGAACTTTCCCACCATATCCGAACCTCCCGTGTTACCTCCGCCTCTAGATCCACTAGATCCCGAGTTACCCATTCCTCCCGATCCTCCACATGTAGCAGAATTAGACCAAAGGATGTGTTGGTGCTCAAAATACTCTCACCCCATTTTCCTCGAAATCTTTCCTTTTACAATTGCTGTCATATTTTATCCCCCCGTATTGTGCCTGGGAAGTCTCTACTTTCCTTCTGTTGCCATAATTAGTCTTTCCTTGAGCCGATGATCATGTATGGGTCCATATTTGTCTCCTTGTTTCTCTGATCCTCTGAGGGGGTCTGTAATTTGGGTCTCCCATTCTCTGTTCATTCGAAAAACTCGGGCTTTCCCATTCCTTCCATTTTCCACAGTCGGGATTTGCTGCCCTTGTCATTTTTTCCCCAAATACTTGATGAAAAATGAATGCATGTAGCTTTGAAGAGCGTATTGGAGCCTTGTAACATTTTTGAATTTTTGTCCTTAGAGAAAATTTCATCTTTGGGCTCAAATGGTCATTTTCTACATTTTACGGTTTGACGGGCGTTTCTCTCGGTCAAATTTACATCCTTGCACCGACAGGGAATGTGGCCTCTTTTGGTTAGACGCGGCTCAACTAGATACTTCAAAAATTCTAGGAATCACCTCAACTTAAAGATTTTTCCACGTGGAGGCACGACACTCATTTGAAGGTTTACTTTTTGGTTTGGCCTTGGAGTTATGTGCGGAGGACACGTGGAGGTTTCCGTTGCTTTGCCGGACTTAGACAAATTTTTATGCAGCTGGTACAGTTTGGTGGAACAGGACACATGGCGAGCTCACGCTCATTCAGGGTCTCCACTTTGGGCACCATTTTGAAATTACGCCATGGAGACACATGGAGGAACCGCACATGTTTGGGGACCGATCCCTTGAGTTTCATTTTGAAGAAGTGCCAGGAGGACACGTGGAGGCCTCCGCTCACTTTGCATTTTGTTTAGAATTTTCAATGGCCAAAGGAGACTACCTCGGAGCATGACACATGGCGCCTTCCATTGAGTTTCAAGCCTTCAACAAATTTTATCGAGGCTAGAACACGTGGCGAGCCCGCACTTGTTCAAGGTATCAAATTTTTGGGACCATCTCAAGGTGCGCCATGGTGACACGTGGTGGTTTGAAAATTCAAAGGGGTGGGGAAGTGGACCATCGGAGGCAACTTGGAATTTTTCCTCTTGTCCTCAAAAGGATTAAAATCTCAAAATGGCCCGCAAGCCTGACAAAGGATCAGTCAAAGTTTGTTTCAAGTCAAAGGGGTGAGGGAGGCGGACCATTGGGGGCAATTTGGATTTTTGCCCCTTGATATGCAAATGACTAAAAACATCAAAATGGCCCGACAGGCCCGATAAAGGAAAGGTCAAAGCTTGCTCCGGTCAATGGCGGAGGTGTGGACTCTGGGGAAATTTGGAAAAATTTCCTTTTGAGAGAAAAGAGTTAAAAGTAAAAAGGGAAGCACGGTTCCACTAGGGCCCACCTTAGGACATGTGTCAGGCTCATTTCCAAGGGTGGAGGTGTGGAGAAAAATGGATTTTTTTCCATTTTTCCAAAAGGTTGTAAAAATTCAAAGGAAGCCCCCCGGGCTTGTTTTTAAAGTTGAATCTTCCACGTGGACGACCCAAATTCAAAGTAAAGATCAATGACAATTGTGAGTCTGAATCTGATTTTCCCCCATTTTTACTTGAAACATGCCTGGAAGTGTGAGTCTTCATGATTTCTTGGTATTTCCTACACGCCAAATAGAGAGGGGAGTTAATTTTGATATCTAAGTTTGGTGGGAGAGATATAGAGACATATTTCACCATTAAAATGGTTTGACTATCGGGCTCGATCTGATTTTCCATTTTTCTTCTCTCGAGCACACAAGGAACCAGATTTGACAGATTAGGGGTGGAAGTGGTTGGTGAGTTGAAGGAGGAGTGTTCTACCAGATGAAGGAGTTGAATGCTGAGATTTTCGAAGAGATTTACCCCATGAGCACTTGACAAATTTTACAAATTTGATTTTGGGAATCACGATCGAGATCATGGCGAGCACTGGTGCATTAAGTGTTTTTGTCTTTTGGGGAAAAGGGGCTATGTTGTAAATGTTATAAATAACACAATTTTTTCATGCAAATGGTTAGAGTGTTAGAGGTCGAAGAAAATCCCAAGAGGAAAATTTGACAAAGCTTGTCTTTTAAGAAGCCATCTGAGAAGCATGTATATCTCTTTTATATTAAGTTTGATCGTGTCAAGGTGGTTGTAAGTGTACAACCATTGACAAGCTCTGATATTGTTCTAGAAACATTCCCCTACTGATAAATTTAATCAAACTTGAGTTATTCAATGTGGATCTTATGCAAAATGTGTTTGTTTTACTTTTGAATGTCTGTAAATAGTTTTCCTTGTTTTTCTATTGCAATCTTATATCAAAATCTATCTTAATCACATAGGTCTCAATCCTTGTGACAATTTAGTGGCATCTACAATCTCATTTCTAGAAGATCTTTCATTTGGGGGTGAAATAAATGATTTAAAATCACTTTTCTTTCATTTGTTGACAAAGATTGTTTGTAAGCCTTTGGGTGTACCTCAGGCATGATTAATCTTAGGTGTTGATGTTTCATTGGGCCTTCTAACTCAAGCCTTCATGTTAGAAACTCATATATTGTGTGAAAAAGTGCTAATTTGGGCCTCCATTAAAGTACACATTCTGATTAAAGGAACATTTTAGCTATTCTGAAGTATTATGTTGTCTAGACTTTCCATTTTGTAAGAGTTCTCAAAGATTTGGAAAATCAAGTTCATCTATGCCTCACCTCCCACCAAAATTTATTTAAAAACAACTAATCCTACCCATACTACCCTATTTGTCATGTGTGTATACAAATGCATAAATTTTACTACCAAAACATGCAGAAACAATCAGGATTCCAAATGTCTTTAGTAGCCTAAACCTTGCCTAGAGAATATCTCCACTATCTAGAGTGATAACTCGTGAGAGTTAGATTTTGTTGCATTGATCATATTTTCTTCAAGGTCTCCTTAACAACTTCATTAGGAAGGATATTTCATCTCCTCCATAAACAACAGGCTACAAAAGGGTTCTCTTACCTTGATTGAAGGGCAAAACCTAAAATAGCGAGGATAGATCAAATCCTCTTGAGGGTGTTATCCATTTCTCCACATTTAAGTGACTAAGGCCAGTTAGATCCCATCCCTAGCTACAAAATGACTCATCATGATCTATCTATCTCTAAGCTTCTTGATAAACCTGTGATGTTGCTCAAACTTTGAAGGAGAATCAATTTGGGTACCAACATGATGCAATGCCATGGGTCCCAATAGTGGTGCTAAACTGAACTCCTACAATTTGCAAAGTTGTGCTATTGTCCGATGTGAGTCCAAATTTCTATGCACCTGTGTTCTATGCCAATGATGTGCCTAAAAAGTTCCTCCAACCGACCTTCCAAATAATAGGGAAGATGTCTTCTGGCCATAAATACACTTGCTATATGATTCACTCCTGAACTTATTGATAAGTCAAATCTACCTCTTGCTATTCTACTACCCAAACTAGCTTGCTAACTACTGGTTGTACTAGAAACTAGAAAACCAAGTGCAAGGGCTAGGTTTTCAGGTAGATTCAGATGTGCACCCACGACCCAAGTTGTCTCTTCTAGTGCAATCTCATAAGAGGTGATGAGGGTTCCCTATCATGATTTCCCAAATGGGGAGTTCAAATGAGCTAGATTCACGTCCTTTACGTGAGTTCCAAATCCTTCATGAGCCATCTCTCTCCTCAATGCCATCCATTCTACAATCTCACGCTGCTTCCCTAAATCCCTCTCACACACCTCATTTTACTTAAGCTACTTTTCTTCTCTTTGCCTCTCTGTTGCTAGGTCCACCATCCTTCACCACACTACTACTCCCGCCACCGCGCGTGGTGGAGTTTAGCTAGCCATCGACTTTTCTTCCAAATTAGGGTTACCAATAAGATTTTGATTGCTAGTGGAATGCCTTACAGATAGGTTCCCCTGGGATAATGTTAAAAGTGAAACTCAACTATCTTTGGGAAAGAATAAGTGGAAATTACATACTACAAAATATAGCTATTTAGAACACCACGTAACCAAGTGTCCATAACATGTGTCCAAATTAGATCAGCATCGTAGAGGGCCTGAAATTCTTCTTGCATCTAGACAAGTGTGCGAAACCTCTAATTCCTTTTAGACGCATAAGAAACCATCCGCTGTATAGCTCTATTAGGAAGATAGTAAAGAAGGTCTCATATAAACAGTATATAGATTTTGCTCCACCCATACACATGTGTCAAACTCAGATCCAAAGTGATGAATATCCAAGCATACTCTTCTTCCGGATCTATTATCCACTCCTTAACACTTTGGCAAGGTCACTGAGTACGTCTTCATCACACAATATCCGAAAACAATCTGAAAAAGAGGTTCGGGAATGGAACCAATAATGTAGCCTAGAATTTACTAACACATCACTCAACTTGAGATGAGCACTCACCCAAAGCACACAAAGGCACCGGGTCCCTCTTTAGAGTTGTTTTTATAAAATGTTAGCATGATGGTGCATATAGATATCCAGATTCATTATCAATAGTGAACAACACACAAGTGCATAAACCAGATCTAGTTCTTAGAATAAATATAGAATGAACTAAACAATGACTATAACAAGATTTACCATACAAGAACTAGATTTAGGCATGTTCAATATCATTATCCAGCCAATATGAACCATTGTATTAAGTATTGTAAAACAAAAAGCTTCTTACATTACATAAGTATCTCCATGAGTCATGCGCGTGACAAAACCAACAACATAACTCTACCATAGTTTTCATACATTAACCCATGCAAATCAATACATATATATAGGGGTGGGGACTTTCCCTTCACCGCCCATGCACTTCTCAAAATAGGTCACATGCTAATAATAGCCATGCGCCTTTACAATAGGATGCACAACATGCAAGTGCTCTAACAATAGACTTCTATAGTTAACTCTGAGTAGAAATCCTATTATTAGCTTAAACTATGCATGGCACTTAGTTGTCACTTGTTCCCAAAATACCATTGCATGGACCGCAAGTCTTCATGTCTTTGTGTTCTCAGCATGCTAACTCAAAAAATAGCCCTTATCCAAAAAATGGCTAAGTCCTAATCTTGGGCGCTCCAATCCCATCATAGCACCGCACACTCTTCCAATGCCCTACATTCACATACCCAACACTTAGGTCATTTTTTTCCACTCAAAATCCATTTACCAACATCCCTAAAGGCTCAGCCTCCCATGCCAAGCACACTTTCTCAGCCGAGCATCCAAAATTGACCTTTAAACTGGTTTTTACCTTTCTAAGAGCTCGGTAGAGCAAAAAATAATTTTTATTGCATTCTTCTTTGACATATGACCTACAAATTTTACCAAATCACAATGAGAAAATAATTCATGCTTTCCAACTCTCATCCATACCTTGCATCCTCTAAAAATTTCCATGTACAAAGACTTACCTATGTAAACTAGCCGTGTATTCACTGTCTTGCCTCAAAATGACCTTGTTCATGCACTATACCTCTAAAATATGACTTTGGAATCTTCCAAACATGCAATGCAACCTAAAAACACATATCTCATGATTTTAATGACCTTATCTTCTCTATGATTTATGTAACCTCATCATCTGTAAATGCTAGGTCTAGGATTAGGCCTAGAATGACTTCCTCCAACACATGACTCAAGAGATCTGACCTTGAAAACATATTACATACCTAATCACACCCTTGAATCATCATATTGACCATGCTTGACCTCATGAAGACATCATAGAAACTTTGGAGAACATACACAACACTCCCTCGGTTGACCATGCACCAAAAACCATGCTACTCAACTAGACACCATGACCACTTTAACAATGCAACTCATTATGACACTGATCCATGACACTAAAAACCTCATGCTGACTCAAGACTCCCTTTTATATCAATGTGATACTTGGCATAAATGACAACAAATAAGACACTATGTCCAACATAAATGTGTCCTTATTCATAATGGATAAAGCCTTAATATCTCGTAACATATCTTTTTACATAATTTAGGTATTTGCACTACAAATATTACTTATTATATTATGATTATACATAGATTTGATAACATACCAAACCAAATTTTGTGGAATATTAAATTAATGATTACCATGGCTAAGTGCATCGTTGATATAGTTTGTCAAGTCATGCCTTATGATCTTAGTTATAACATATGCTTAGTTTATCCTTTGATACATACTACGTATATTGTTCCTCTACTCTTCATTCTTATCTCAAATATTGTCACCAAGGGTGTGTGTATACCATTCTAGTTAACCCTACCCATTTTAAATTGTGTGACACGATTATTTGGCTACTCCCTGTGTATACTCTCACCCCACTCCACAATTAATAAACTATATCCAAAACATTATTTTACTTTTCATGAATATGTAAAGGGATATCAATGCTTAATTCAAAATGGTTTTAATAGATGATGGTGTGGCCATTATTTCTATGGGATCCATGAGCCTATATTACCTAACACACATCCCTTGGCAATGTCTTGGCTATAATAGTTGATCATTGTGAAAAGCATTGTTGGCTATAATATTTTTCCCATATCATGGTTTCATTCACAAGAGGTTAGCATGATGCATCCCATCACACCTCTTACAATTTTCCACCCCAATATCATTGAAAATAGTACATCTTCCGATATCCCAAATGTGGATGAATTTGGTAATGAAGAGTCCCTTCTCAAATATTTGGGGTTGTTTTAGGGTATCCCTTCCTTATTTCATAAGAATAGGTTTTTCAAACTATATAATCTCACATATATTTTAAGGAAGGTGAAAAATATGATATTTTGGTTGGTACTTCTAACACTATCTCTATGCACCCTTATATTTAAGGACTGTTCCTTGTTACTTGATAAAGAAACTAATTATTTCAATGTTGGGAGTGATACTAATGTTGGACTTGTTCTCTTCATAGATCCCTTTAGTGACTAGGAGAGGAGCTATCCAACAAGTGTTAAATGATTTTCCTAGCCTTTTCCACTTAGAATTATAATGAAATTTCTGAAATTGACCCATATATTTCCATGCATAACATTGTCTTGCATGAGCATATTAATACCATACAACAAAAATCTATAAAATACACCCTCACATTGATTTTATGGTTGAAAAGGAAATAAAAAATATTTGTGATTCTAGTTTTATCCATTTCATAGGTTTCCCTAAACGGGTTTCTAATATTTTGTGGTGGCTAAACCTAATAGAAAGATTCAATGTTGAATTGAATTTCGCGATTTAATTAAATCTTGTCAGAAATATAGTTTTCATTTTCCTTGCATTGATATGATTTTAGACTATATATATATTTGATATTTAAGGTGGGTTGAAGGGACCCATTCCCTATTTACAAAAGGAGGCATAGACTCATATAAGTCCATACAAAAACACAAAAAACCTAGGTGGCATACTAGCAAAAACCACATTTTATTCTATACCTATACATAGTCCCTGAATTATGCTTACGGGCTTATAAGATAGAAAGGTTAATACCCGAGTCGGGCACATCCACTACCAGCTCGGGTGTGCTGATAGACCCTTCGTCCACCGAGCAAACATTGATCCAGCCGTGCCAGAGGTAGCCAAAGGCATCACCCACCGAGGAACGTAGCTCAGCCCACCAAGACGAAACAGGAACCAGCGGAGCCCCCAGAGCTTTGATATTGGGCAGCTGTATACACGACTTGAATTTTTATCCTTGGCATATGAAGAGAGGGAATTAGAAAATTCCATCAACACTTTGAAA